>JAAGAY010138077.1:44664-68492 GCA_011801015.1 Ardeotis arabs | reverse complement strand
AAATTTTTCACCATGAGAGTTGTAGATCACTGGAACAGGTTGCCCAGAGAGGTGGTGGATGCCCCATCCCTGGAAACATTCAAGGCCAGGCTGGATGAGGCTCTGAGCGACCTGATCTAGTGGGGGATGTCCCTGCTCCTTGCAGGGGGGTTGGACTAGATGACCTTTGAAGGTCCCTTCCAACCCTAACCATTCTATGATTCTATGATTCTATGAATATATCTCTAACACACTACAGCCCATATACTGCACTACCATTAGTGGACATCTTTGGAGAATATGCAAACACTTATTTTTTTTTTTTTTTTTTAAATCTAGCTTTGGAGCTTTCTCCAAATTCTTTATTGTCACTAATACTACTCTCACTAGTTTAAAACTGCTTCAGGTATACACTTGTCATCCTTATGCCTTTTTCTCAGCAAGAGTACTTTTCTGTAAGAAATCAGCACTGTATAAGAATTTTCACACTAAGGAATTACTGTTGTGTAGCCACAGAGTAGTTTTAGCTAATAGGAACCATGGGTGTCCCGTGGTATGACCTTCTACAAGGCCACTTTAAATCAGGTTACTAGTGGCCAGTCAAGTTCCCAGCATTTCAGAGGACTGAGATCCCATAGCCTCCCTGAACAAGATATTTACTACTTCCTACTTAATATTCTTCCTCACTGAATAGTTATAAACTGTCAGTATTTGCTCTATTTATATCTCACTCTCTTGAATGCACAGTGCACCTCTTCAGTGCCTGGACATGGGTAGCCATTACTCTTTAAATATAGGAGAACTAACATGACAGACTTTCACCCACTATTCTCTGAAAGTAAATACTGTGTTTCTAGTTCTGAGTTTTGCATTGTGATAGAAGCCCCAGATCTATAATTCCAGTCTACACTCTGTGAAATATGTAAGGATTTTTTCCAAGATCATAGAATCATAGGATGGTTGGGGCTGGAAAGGACCTTAAAGATCATCTAATCCAAGTCCCCTGCAAGGAGCAGGGACACCTTCCACTAGACCACGTCACTCAAAGCCCCACACAACCTGGCCTTGAACACTTCCAGAGAGCAGGTAACTCTGGGAAACCTGTTCCAGTGCCTCACCACCCTCACAGTAAAGAACTTCTTCCTTATGTCTAATCTAAATCTACCCTCTTCCAGTTTAAAGCCATTATGATGAAGCCATTCACTCAAAATATACATGAACCTTAAATAATTAGATGTTAAAAGAAACTTTCCTCAGACAGGCGTGACTTTCTGCCAAAGAAAAGTTAGTGCTACTTTAAATACTGAATAACAGTCAGTCTGGTGTGGTGGGCTATGTCACTGTTAATGGGTTGTTGAAATAAAATAATTGTCCTATGCACTTTGTCTGCTAGCGGAAGATGCAGTTAGCTCAGGGTAGGACATTCTGTATTTGGGACACATGTCATTGCTTCTGTGTGTCTGACAGCAGCTTACTTTACAATGATGTCTCTGATTTGTTTCCTTCTCTAGCCTTCCTCTCATCACCCTGAACAAAGGTAAGTAAAACCTTTCCTCCTTATTTTTTGAGTATATATAATTTTTCATACTTCTACTTTATAGGACACCCTTCACTATTTGATTCTTTCCACTCATACATCACCAGTATTTTTTTTCCACCTTCTTGCCTACTACTGTAATCCTTTTGCATGTCAAGATTTGACTGAATTATTTTAAACTTGTTTCTTCCATATTTCTTTGCTCTGCATTAAAAATTTTTTTAATAATGTTGCTCTTAAGGTTTTGTTTTCCTACTCCTCTCATCATTTCATTCATACAATGAATCCATCACTCATTTCTTGACTTGCAGCATCACACTGCTTATTTTGATCTCAGAGTTTTACATATGCTTTCAATGACACATATCACAGACATTTATCCCACTTCCCTCCAATTTTGTTTTTCAGATACTTTTTCTCTCCAGCTTTCCTCATTTATTTGCCTTATATTTTCTATTTTTGGTTTGGCTAGCATGCATTATTTTTGCCTTTGAACATGGACTGTATATAGAGTTGTCATGTAGTTTATGGTAATTTTGTTTTCCATTTCAAAATAAGTTGTTGATAATGTGTGCAAGAGCCTTATTCATCCTTTGCTTTTGAGGTGTCTTTTTTAAAACCTAAAGGTGTATAGAGTGAGTTAGATTCTAGATCTCCAAAAAGATTTAAATTTACCATGTTATGATAGACCAAGTACATATTCCTTTGACAAGGATGCTTTCAAATGTATAGTGTTGATGTTTCCCCTTTATATGTCCTCTCAGGTAGTTTTGAACTCATTTGTGAAAAAAGCTTATTTACAGCTTTAGTGTTTGTTACATAAACAGCTGCTGCCATTCTAGCTGTTCCTCCATTTTATTTTGATGTTTAATAACCCACAAAAACAATTCCTTTGTATAGATGGATGCTACAATCTTCTAGTATTTTACCTTTGGAGTATCTCCTGGAAGAAAGAAAATCTTTTAAATTGTATGTGGAAATGCAATTTTCTGTCAGACAGCAACACTCTTCTATTATCCAAAAATACATCAAAAGGCCTTTTGCACACAGAAGGGTGGAAGAAAAATTGATATAAAAAGTTCTATAAAATTGAACAGAGAACTTGCAGTTAAAGCAAGATGAAAAAAAAAAAGGAAAAATTACTATTAAAGATTGGAAGTCCCTGATGGCTGCCAGCCAAACAAAATCATGTTTAATAGAATCAATGGTAACACCAAGAGATCTTGCTGAATTTAAATAGTTGGTCTGCCACCAAACCCCTTTGACACTGATATCTGCATGGAAAATCTGCTTCTTGTTAGAGACTTTTGGATTTTTAAAAAACATTTTGATTTCAAATGGGAACAGAAATTCAATGACTTTTTTCTGTTTTGAGGTACACCGGAAAACAAATACTTTACAAGTTATAACTTTTAAGCAAAGTTATGTCTGGGAGCTTAACGTATTCCTACTGCTTTCAGCTTTTTGGTTCCACTTACAGCTCCCCTGACAAGCTGCATTATGAAGTGCCACACTTTAGTTTCACACTATGAAACTGCACTTGGTTGGAGAGAGTGAAAATATCAGGCTTGCCCATGACAAGCTGTGGGATAACACGGCAAAGTTAGGGGGACGGGGTGCTAGCAAGGACCCTCAGCCTGTTGCTCTGAGATGTCCTGGCTATGCTGCAGCACACTTGAAGTCTTACAGAGATGAACCAGGGACTCCTGAGGTAATAGGAACCAAAAGGGGAACACCACTAAAATACCTCAAAGGAATTAAGTGTTCCTCTAAGAAGGTAACACGGCCAACAGCCCACCTGAAGTGCCTCTACACTAGAGCACGCAGCGTGGGCAACAAACAGAAGTTGAAAGCCGTAGTGCTGCTAGCTAACTATGACTTTGTTGCATTATTGCAACCTAGTGGGATGAATCCCATGACACGAGTGCAGCTATCGATGGCTACAGGCTGTTCAGAAGGGACAGACGAGGAAGGAGGGGCATTGCTCTTTACATCAAAAAATGGATAGAGAGTGAAGAGAGGGCTTTGAAGAATAGCCATGAGTGGGTTGAATCAGAGAATAAGGCAGTGAAGGGAACCTTCTGGTTGGTGTTTGTTACAGGCCACTCAATCAAGAGCAGCCTATTGATGAAGCTTTCTTACTCCAGCTACAGGAGGCATTGTGCTTGCAGGTTCTTGCCCTGCTGGGAAACTTCAACAACCTCAATATTCAACAACCTCAATATATGACAGAAAAATAGCACGATGAGCTTTAGGCAATCCAGGAGACTCCTGGTGTGCATGGAAGATAACTTCTTAAGCCAGATAATAGACAGCCCTACCAGAGACGATGCAATACTGGATCTGTTGGTCACCAATACAAACAAACAAATCTGTGATCTCAGGGTTGGAGGCAACCTGGGCTACAGTGACAATGTACTGGTGATGTTTGCTGTTCTGCAGGATATAGAATAATAGAATAATAGAATCATAGAAGAGATTTTGGGTTGGAAAGGACCTTTAAAGGTCATCTAGTCCAACCTTCCTGCAACGAGCAGGGACATCTTCGACTAGATCAGGTTGCTCAGAGCCCCATCCAGCCTGACCTTGGATGTCTCCAAGGATGGAGGCCTCTACCACCTCTCTGGGCAACCTGTTCCAGGTTGCTCCCAGCAATCTGATCTAGTTAAAGATGTTCCTTTTCATTGTAGAGGGGTTGGACTAGATGACCTTTAAATGACCCTTTGAACCCAAACTATTCTATGATTCTATGAATTTCAGATGCCCAGTTTCTCCTCTGATCAGTGCTTCTGAAACACTGTCACATTTTTAAGATTTCTATCCTTGTTTATTCTGACTTTGTCACCGAAGTTCTAGTTGAATCTTTTCTTTCCTCAATTCTTTACTTCTTTTACTCAGCACTATGGGTTTGTATCGTATAAAATTTAATCATTTATATAATAAATGTATATAATCTTACAACGTACAGCCATCAGTATCAGTGGGACAAATGGCAGTCTTTACTGTAAATGAAAAAGTTTCTTCATTGTAACAGAATAGGACAGTTTTATATTTACACATTATATGTATTCTACATTATATATGTACATTTATGTATCTTTATGCACAAATTATATTTAACTACTTATATTTAGACATCATATCATCTATATTTCTATCAAGACATAAAAACATTCTGCAGTGGTTGGTGAGTGAGGACACCGAAGCTGGATTTTTAATCTTTAGGACAAAATCCCATGCCTACACCATCTATTTTTTTGTGATGATGGTGTGGCAAAAACTCTTCCTTTGAGACGTACAGTCTGTTAGTTTTTGTTTAAATTACTTCCCAAGACTTAAACACATGTTGACAAGACAGCCAGTTAAGCATGATTTCAGGACTGAAAAATATAATATGTTAAAGAAAGCAGTTAGTACTCCAGCAATTTCTGGAAATGATGTGCTTCTGCAGGGTCTTAGGCAAGAACTGAATTTAACAGGATGCTGCTCCAAACTTTCTGCCTGTTAGCACAAAATCCAAGCCCACATCATGGCTATGCACCTCGTTAAAGAGATGAGATGCCTTCAACAAGGACATAGCTTGTAACTGCAAATGTGCAAGTGCTGGATTTCATTGTTCAATGCACTAAATATTGCTGAAGTCTGAAAGACAGATAGTTATTTTCTGAAGCTTAAATACAATTAAGTCTTCCCCTTCAGACACAGAAGACATAATTTTTAAAGTGGAAATGAAAGAGATAAGATTATGACTTTTTATAATTTAACTATTATATTTAAGCTTCTAAATCATCTTTAAAAAGGTGAAAGAGTTCAATGCCCTTTATGACCTCTTCTTTGTAATCTTCAAATCTGTGACTGTAAGGGTTTTAGTGTGAGTTTTCTAAATATGATTCTGGTGAAATTATCAGTATATACTTTCTGATCTAAAAGGAACAAAAGTCCCTTCCAAGTTTTAGAAGAACTGCTAAGCACATGTGTGCATGCCTGAGCGCAAGCAGTTAAGAGATAAATATGTATTTTTACAAACATGATCAAGTTTCCATTTTCTTTTTGGATGAGAAACTTTCACCAAGGACAGATTCACAGAATGGTAGAACCCTAGAACAAAACAAGACCTCTGCAAGACCTAGTCCATCCTCTTGCACAAAGCAAGGTCAGCTATGAAGTCAGATCAGGTTATTTGGTCTGGTACTCCATGATCACTCATTTTATATTTCTTGTCTTTGAGGCCACTTTGACAGATAAGTCTTCTTACCTGACAATCAAGAGATAGTCTCAAACCTTGCAGATTTTAGAGTCACTGCTTGAGCTTGTGAAACAAATACTATATTAATTATGATATTTTGAAAAGAGGTGTACAGTATAAATGTTTTTCAACTGATGAGCTTGGCCTGATTCTGAAGTATGAAATAATACTACTGAAATAAAGTTTTAGAAAGAACCTTATTAGTTACCAGTGTCCACACTGTATGGAATGAAGCCTTGTGTTACATGCGAAGATGAAGGAAGTAACAATTAACAAGTATTTGAAGAAGAGGATTAAGAACTAAGATGGAGGACCACATCATGAGAATAAATGAAATTGAGGATGAGGAGACTTGAAGATGTGGACAGAGATTTTGAAGCCAGTATTGACGAGGACGTGCGTGGGAACAGGAGAAAGAATAATTATTTTAGCGACAACTTCTGGAACTTCCTAAAGGAACAAGGCACAAATGGCACATGGAGGTGGGATAAAAAGGATGTGATGGATAAAACTTATTTAAAACAGGTTTGATATGTGTAACTGCAAGTGTCAAGATAATCTTGTGCTATTGTTAATTGGTGTTGAGATATGAAGATAAGTTATAGTGAAAGAAAATGGATGGGATGTCTGAAAGGGTGTTTCAGTTGTAGCAGGATTCAAAAATAGGGGTTTTTTTTTTACACAGAAATATGAAGAGATTGATTATTTGTGTTTTTTGATGTATTTTTTTCCAGCCTATCCCTGTTATTCATTTTTAAGAACTTTTGCAAAAAGGGAAACTATAAAATCATCTGTGAGATGCTACTGCTAGGGTGGAAAGTGACAAGATCAATCGTTAAAAAAGAAGTGGTGCTACTGTGGAACAATTTAAGTTACAGTTTGATTGTATGTCTTGCTTATTGGTAACGAGGAGATACGTACTAGTATATGGAAAAGTTTCAAAGCTGAAATTGCTTGTGCATTTACAGAAAAGAAAGACCCCAATCTTTTTCCATAGCCTGGAGAAAATAGAAATTTGATATTACATAATAAATAGTAGGAAATAATTTTTTAACTTTTTTTTTTTAATACTTATGTTTAGCTAGCAGATAAAACGCACAACCAAAGGACTCTTTCAGACAGTTGAACTGCTGGACTTCTCAGCGTGATGTGTCTGTCTACACATGTATCTTTATATATAGGGCATATTTGTCATTCTGAAAAGCTCTTCTGTGCTAATGGGATTTGCTAAGACTGTGTATTGATTTGATCCTGACCATAAATTAGTTTTTTTATAAAGTAACTACATCAGATTTTACCTTTGTGTACGTGCATTCAGGGCCTGCTGTTCTCCACTGCAGTGTTAAATTATGGCGTATGATCTAAAACCAAGTAACCGCAGAAAAGTAAAAATTATTGACAATAAAATTTTTTGAAAGAACAAATAAACAGATGTATCTTTAACATACCTTTTACTCTGCATTAAACTTACTATACTGTCCTTTAAACCTAAAGTAATATTTTTTTTCCTTCCCACAGCAATCTAAGTGAGATTGCACTTAATGTTCTTATGAAATTTTAAATATAATACATTTCCTTTGCTTTTTATAGGAAAATGGGAAAAATTAGCTTCCAGATAGCTAGTTAATCTTAGATATGAATTAAATTTGGACAGCTGACAAAATATCCTTGGAGAGTTTAGACATTTGCCAATAGGACTAAAGAAAATCTGCTTTCCTCAGAAACTTAGTGAAGGAGATAGTAGAAAACTAAAAATCCAAAAATTAAAAATAGATTCTGTTGTGAAAAAATGTCTGTTAGTTTCCATTATTTCATCCACACATTACAGTAATAGTGACTTATTTCAATAAATTATTTAAAAATTAATTTAACATTGTGAAAGTGATGCGCTATAAAAAGTGTCACAGGTGTAAGGGAAAAATGCACAGACTACATTACAGAACCTAAACTGTCTCCCATCTAGAGGCAGTCTGGTTTGAAGTCTAAATCCTGGCTACTCATATATTGAGTTATTGAAAGATGACTTTTTTTCCTTCTGTCTATGACGCTTGAAATCAGTGGTTAAACTGCACACTTCTTCCCTTTCTTAGAATTAATTGGGAAATTAGTCAACTTGAATTACATTATTTCTGAATTCTGTTACTTTACACAGGTAGATTAACTTTAATAATGTAATTGTTGCCAGCCTTACTTGAGAGTCAAAAGCAATGACAACCATCCCAATCACATGATGAACAGACAGCTCTCTTTCTATGTCTATGGAGAACAGCAGCCTTTTCTGTTTTCCCTTTTTTCTGCTACTGCTAGAAACCCCATATTCTTGAAAGGCTGAATGAAATAATGTGAGAACAAAAATCTGCTGGATGGAACCATCCTCTGTTTTCTCTCCATGTGTTGTATCTTCCAAAGGACAAGAGATAAATCCACTACTTACTTTTTTATTGAGGTATCTGCAGAGTTTGAAGGTGGATGCATACACCAGATAATTCAAACAACGCTGTGAGAGCAAGGCAAATCAAGAGTGCTGTAGGAGACCAGATTCATTTCCTCAGGTTTAGCAGATTGCACAGTGAGCACTTCAGAAGAGTAGAGAGAAAAGCATGTCTGTTCCTTTACACAGAATGAAAAAATAGATTACTCCTTCCTTCAGCACTCTGCCCAGACAATTGCCTATAAAGGGAGGACGCTGCATACATTTTTCCTCAGGTATCTGTAGCTCCTACATTGACTCAGAACATACTAAACTAAAAAGTCAAACTCTTGACAAGAAATCAGGCAAAGTTATGATTCTTGTTTCATAATTTTTTGCCTCTTATCACTGTAATAGCTCTTTTCCCCTTAATTCTTGAGAGGTTGGTGGAGTTTTTTTCAGAGAAAATGTGGGAAAATTACTAGGAAGCTGAAAATCAGTGTGATATAAACTTTCTTTGAGTGCTTTATTTATTCATGGAGAAAACACAAGTAACAAGGAAAAGACTTAAAAACGATGTTTGATATTTTTCCCATCTTTGGGTTTGCTGGGGTTTTTTTTCTTTTGTTTTTTTTTTTTTTTCCCTTTTAATTAGTTTACAGTGATGTCCTGAATAAAAAAGGTGCTGTCTAATAGAATTTTGGAACTATTTATACCATACTGGCCTGTGTCGGTTTTGCTTGGGAAGAGGGGCTACAGTGGCAACTTCAGCAAGAAGCTGCTAGAAGTTTCCCCTTTGTCCAGTGGACTTATCTGGGTCAACAGTAGACCAGCTGCTGGCCAGGGCTGAGCCAATTAGTGATGGAATGTTCAGTGATAACACCTCTGTGACAACTTATTCAAGAAGGGGAAAAAATATTTTAAAAAAGGAGAAGAAGTGAAGAATCTGAAGCAGAAGGTAGAGGGGGAGGTGTAAGCCTTGTGGGCCTTGCAGCCCTCACCCTCTGGCCTCCCACTGGGCAGCTTCCTGGGCCCTACTCAGCCCAGCCCGGCTCAAGAAGTGGAGAGATGTGAAGGGAACCTGAGAGGCATCTGCCTGGGCCAGTTGTGAAGAATTTCTTGTGAGAGGAACGGCTGCAGATGCCAAGGTGAGTGAAGGAGGAGAGGGAGCAGTAATGCTGCTGTGGGCAGAGATTCCCCTGCAGCCCATTGTGCAGCCCATGGTGGAGCAGGTTGTCCCCCTGCAGCCCATGGAGGCCCCCGCAGGAGCAGAGATCCCCCTGCAGCCTGGGGAGGACCCCACGCCGGGGCAGGCGGATGCCTGAAGGAGGCTGTGGCCTGTGGAGGGCAGCCAGTTCCTGAGGGACTGCACCCCATGGAAAATGGACCCACGCTGGAGTAGTTTCACAAAGGACTGTAGCACGTGGGAGGGACCCCACGCTGGAGCAGGGGAGGAATGTGAGGAGTTGCTCCCCTGAGGAGGAAGGAGTGGCAGAAAACAACATGTGATGAACTGACCATAACTGCCGTTCCCTCTTTCCCCCTGTGCCGCTCAGAGGGGAAAGAGGTAGACATAACTGAAATGAAGTTAAGCCTGGGAAGAGGGAAGGGTGGGGGGAAGTTGCTTTTGTTGTCTTCCTTATTATCTTTGACTTTAATAATAATAATAATAGTAATAATAATTTAAAAATAGTTTTCCCCAAGTTAAGTCTGTTTTGCCCATAACGGTAACTTCAATGATCTCTCCCTGTTCTTATCACAAACCTCGAGCCTTTTTGTTTTGTTATCTCTCCCCCATTCCCTCAGAGGGTGGGGGGAGTGAGTGAGAGACTGTGTAGCTTGGTCCTGAGTGGGGCTAACCTACAACATGGCCTCAGTTAATCATAAAATCAAATACATAAAATCAAATTTTATGTTAAGGAAATTGATATGTGCAAAACTTTCTCTCATGAAAATTTATAATTTCATTTTCAACTCTGTAAATTTAAATGACCTCCTTAGGTGTATGGAAATCCAGCCGTCTAAGATGAAAAGAAGACTAGAATTAACTTTTTGTTTAGTTTATTAACCACTTACATGGATAACCACTTAAAAGTCAGAAGTAGGAAAAGGTAAGATTTGAACTGTTAAATATTATAAATAATTTTTAGCACAATCATTGTCTTTGTCTTGTCAGAGTTTCATATGAGGCACTCTGGGTCTGATTCCCTTCACCAGTGACAGTGGCAATGGCTACATTCATAGCTTGAATGAAAGCTGTAGGGAAGAGATATGCTAAACCGAAGAAACACAGACTTCACTGACTGTTTATAAAAGGTTTTATTGTATTTCATAACTGCTTAAAGATAGACTATAGTGAAGGTATGGAGCAGTTATTTCCACACTAAGTCTATAAGAACCGGTATTCAAGGTCAGAAAAGGTCAATTGAGCTTAATATCCTCTCTCTACAAATGTCTATAGTGAAAAGCATAAGACAAAGGGAAATACATATAATACTTCCTCACAGTGTCCTCCACAATGTCAGTGACAGGTTTTCAAGGATTTTCTAAGGCAAAGTCAATTTTTGCAGGGACTTTTACTCCAAAAGCTCCTCCAGCTTCTTTATGAACCCATGAGACCTATCAGTGCCCCAAACATTCCAGGGACAAGTTCTACAGATTAAAAGATCCTTGTTGCAAGAATCTCTTTCTTAATTTTTCACTTCCAAACTTTACTAGGCGCACATTTAGTACTTGCATTGAAAGAGGTAATGAACAATTATTTCCTGATTATCTTTTGAATGCTTTGTTGGATTTTGTAGATCAGTATATTACCCCATGGCCATTTTTTTCAAGGCTGAAGAGATTTAGTCTATTAAATTGTTTCTTTGCCTGAATGTTCTTCCATCTTCAATCATTCTTTTCACCTACCTTAGGTTCTTTTTCCATATGCATTTTATCCTTTTAAAAATGAGATATTTAAAACATAACTATGTGAAACAGTTTAAATTAAATTACACTACATTTCAGCTGCTTTTTTACTGCACTGTCAGAATTTTCTAAGATCCTTCTGTTATTCTTCACAACAAATCTTCATTTATCTAAATATCACAATGAAGTCAGTAGAACTTGTTCCTTTGTATTCTTACTCTCTTTGGTAAATAATTTATTAATATCTCCAATACTTAGACCCGTGCACAGGTTATTGCAAGTGTCAACTCTTCCTCGCTGGTAGTAAGAACGGACAAAGTAATAGGCTTAGATTTTTATAAGGCATTTAATATGGTACAGTACTGTATTTTTAAATATTACTATTTTACACTGTAAATGTATTGAAACAGAAAATGTAAAATATATATATGTCAGTATGGTGTACTTGTTGTCCTAGTGTAACCCTGTAGGAATCAGTGCTTAGTTTTGCTCTAGTTTAGTTTCTTTGTCAGTGGTCTAGGAGAAAATGCAAGTCTAAAAATATTTGCAGTTATGCGAAATTTGACAGAATCTTAAATATTTAACTCAATCATATAATACAGTCTATATAGCAAAGGAGCAGCAGAGAGGATCAAGAGGGTCCTTTGCTAGTCTGATCAGGGATTATGGGAGTGGAAGTATGGAGATAATTGTACCACGATAGATCCAGTAGTGGAAATGAGCACCCACATCAGGCACCCACAACTTTAAAAGGAAGGTGGATGATTAAGGAGATTGCAATGGAAAGCTGCAGAATCATTTGAAAGCTAGAAAAATTAAATAGTTTAAAGTAAGATGCTTGGAGTTTGCTGGTAGACTGTCTCTGGCAATGCTCTAGACAGACAGATTTATTTGCTTTGTCAGTACTCCAAGCCCAGTAGCAGCAGTTGGCTTGATGATTAGCCAAGCTAATAAGCCCTGCTGAGAAAAACAAAATATTACCTAGCACTCTGTGCCATATTAATGCAGCCATATGTTTGCTAGGATTTAGTTTTATTTCCCTATCTTTTATTCACAATTGTATGAATAGTTAGTAAAAGAGCAGCTTTGAAATCAGATGCCCTTAAAATGCCGAAGGGTGTGCATCCTACATTCTGAAATCTTTGTGTAAAGTTTGGTAGGTAGCTCAATCTACAAGTAGGTAGCTGATATGAATTTGATACACAATGTTTTTTTTCCAAATATGAAGGCTAGCATTTGCTAAAGAATAATCTAAACAAATTAGAGAGAATGAGAGATCAGCTTTCTGTAAAAGTCCTGTTTTGTAGGATGATCCAGACTCAATTCTGCCAATTTCAGATAGATTTGTTTTAAGCTGTACACTTCTGCTTTTTGGATTTCACATCAGATTTAAATAAGTCTGCGTATTTTAATAAGCAAATAAAACTCAAATGAGTGTTAGTGATTAAAGGATTATGGTTTCATCATGTTAATTAATTTCATTCCCAGTATATAATTGCTTCCTGTACTCACTTTTTTCATACTGGCTATGTTCATTTAAAAGATTTATTAATAAAAAGATTATCTTCAAATCCATGTATACTTTTGTAGGATTCAGAGAAGGTCCCTAAAGGTACATGGATCATAAAATCAGGGAGAGAAGTTCAGAAATGAGTGGCCCATATGGCATGAACATTCAGCTGCTGTGAATCACTAAATATTTCTGAAACCTCTTCATAACAATTCTTTAACTGACAGATTAGAGTGATTATTCCATTAATTGTTTTTTGGAAGCTTTCCCAATTCTATAATTTGGAGTTTGAGGACCTGCAACAGGCATTCTGGCCTTTACATTCTCAGGATTCATTACTGAATTTATTCTGTGAGATGGAATTTCTTAAGGAGAAGAGAAAAGCAGAAGATCATAAAGAGAGCACATCTTTCACATCGATTCACATACTTCAGAGATACAAGAGTAGGTGGAAATATAAACCTCTGTACATCTTACTACTGAGACAGCAATGATTTCTTTTTTTTTTTTTTTTTCCTCTAGTGTTGTAACATGTGCTTCTTGAAATAGCAAAATTAGGTGGGACTTTATGCATGAAAGATTTCAGTCCTCCCACTGAGTTATAGGAGTGAGTCTTCTTTCTTGGTGCTTGTCCCCACCACAGAGACTACAGAAGCTTACAGAGTCTCTGATAAGAGAGATCAATTTTAAACTCCTTTGACTGGTCTCAGAAGCTTCCATTAGCAAGTGGTTAATATAAATGCATCATTACCTGTCTAAATCATGACTTTTTTTTCTGTCTTTATCTGTTATTAAGACAGTTATCTGTGCGCAGAATATATTTTGTTGGCCTTCCACTCCTATTCTGTGTTTCGCATATGGGAAATTTTAATTGAAGAAGTTATGCTGGATCCCCAAATATCTTTCCTATCGTCTTGTGGTAATGAGTTCATCATAGCATTTCCTCAGGAGCAGCAGAAGCACCAAGTAAGTATAAATTTTTCATCCCTTTACTGAATTCTCTAAACGACCTTAGTCCATGAAGCTGTGGAAGGAAAGTAATGAAAGACATAGTAGCTCTGTGCTGTATAAATCTATATGCAGCCAGCTGCCATTGAAAGACATATTCAAATCCTAGCACAGAACTGGGTATCAAATTAAAAAGCTTGATATAAAGTAGTACAGAATAAACTATTAAAAAGCAATGAATTTTTAGTACTAATCTGAAAGTAACTGTGTTAGTTGCAGAAGCACAGACAAAATCATCCAAAGGATATGAAAAGTAAAAGTTTACAACATGTTTCTATAGCTTCTCACTGGTATCCCTAATGCAAACATAGTGAGTGTACGTTCATGTGTTTGTCTGAATCTGGACACATGCTCACACTAACAGAATAAGATATGCTTGTTAAAAAGGCCAGGAACAACAAACCAAATATCTTCTGGTTTCTGTTTTTGGTGTATAGTCGTCACCTCCTTCTATCCAGGCAGGAGAAGAGTTTTTGATTTCTGAATGGACAGTCTTTAAGCAGGTAGAGAAGGTGTTCTGTCAGGGACTTGTGCTACAGCACACAACTCGTGCATTCACATACATTTTAACTCCAGCATGTGTCACAAACTTAGCAAAATAGTGTTTGGAGACAGGTTCAGATGTCTTTGACTTGTAGGCATCTCAGCTGGTTTTAAAATATTTCTTTATTTTTGCACAGTTGTCTGCTTCACTATCAAGTGGCATGTGCTTTTCCAGGCACAAGGAGTAAGGGCAGAGAAGAGATGATACTACTGTTGAAACTTCAGAGTGAAATTTGGGAAAAGGATTACGTATACCAAATTGAGGTTTGTTCAGAGTGCTACCTATGTATTTGATATTGAAAAAAAAAAAAAACAACCCAGAACTGAAGACAATATCTGATGTTAAGACTTCAGGAGTGCAGAGGTAGGTCAAGATTGGTCATAATGGACATCACCCCTCCTATTACCTATGAAAATTGTGTCAGTTTTTGAGTAATCCATGGTGTATCTTGTGGCATGTGGGAATCCCCTAGCTTAGTTAATTAACAAAATCTATAAGATTCTGAAATTAATCAAATATATTATTATGGAAAATTATACAAAAGGACTTTGTAAATCTCCCTCAGCAATCTATCACATCCTGGAGCACAGTGTATGTTTAAGGATTGAATGATTCTGTATTTTTTCTTTTTTTTGTAGATTCTGTACCTTTATTGTTAGTCAAGTATGACAGACTTTACCTCACTGGAAATAAATCTGTCTTCTCCACAGAGCCTTTAGTCATTAGTGTGTGAAATATAATAAAGTATTCATATAATAGTTTAATAAAACATTATTAATTCCTGTTATCTGCATTGATATTATTACCCCTTTCAGGTTTAATAGACTGAATTACACATATATCCTCTTCTTATAATAATACAGGGAGCTAACTTGCTTGTTTGAAATATGTAAAATAGAAATTTATTTTCATTACGGAGCATGCCTTGATTTTTCTGTACATTTTGCCAGTATTGCAAGTGAACTGAATTTCCACTCTTTGCATGTAGATTTTACTGTCTTAACAGCGTTAATACTTCCTGAATCTTCTCTCCCTCGCTATTTTGTGAGGTCTCTGTTTTTCCTTTGATAAACATGTTATGCAAAGAAGCTCTAAATAGAAAAAAACACAACATATTGAGTTGCAGACAAATGATTCACTCTAAAGCCAAAGCAGGGCGTTCTGTAAGCCACACACATTATCCCAGTTAATGCATAATATTTTTCACAAATTTTTAACTCCTCTTAGAAATCTACTTAAGCTGTGCACTCTCTAGACCCAGACATACTAACACAGCTGTTGAATTACTTCTGTAATCTGTTCAGAGGCTAAGCACCATACTTCTTCCTTCTAGTAATTGTATAGATATTAAAAGCGATATGTATATATCATACGGCCATATGCCAATGTAAGTAATTCCAAACAAAAAGTTCAAAACTTAGAACAAATGTTATTTTAAGATGAGTTCATCTTTAAATACAGTTATGCATGTTATATTTCTTTAAACTTCTTGTTAAAAAAAAAAAAGATATAAACTAAGAAGTTTTTCAATGAGACTTCTGTAAAGCATGTCTGTGGTTGCAAGATTATTGTGCATATGTAATAAACTAAGGTAAAATATCAGCTTTTAGAACATTAATTTATATGGCTTACAAAATAATTCATAGTAGTTATTTAAAATAAATATTTATTTCATATTTTAAACATATGAAAAGACAAATGAAAGTCTCTTACTTTTTATATGGTTAGTAAAAAAAACCTGGAGAAAATGTTAGGTGTTTAAGATGTTGCACGGTAGTAGTTAAGCTGCAAAATTATTTTATATTTTTATTATTAGAAGTTAATACATGTATTTGTGTTCTCCATGATAATATTTATTGTTACTGGGAAGTACTTGATCATTATACACTTGTCAGTAATATAATTTGTTTTATTTATTAAAGAATCACTTTTATTAAGAATATTTCTTTATCCTCTTTGAGCAGATGGATGGGTCTTTTGCATTTCTGATATTTTTCAAAGACGAGATCTGTAGCCAGATGCAGAAACTAATTTCTTCCTTTTAGAGAGAGGTTATGAGACCCACATGTGGTCTTGATAAGAACAAATCAGACACTATAGAAACAACATTTAGGAAGACATAAATCGTGATAATAGGTTCCCCATATAAAACCATCAGAGGAATACGAGAAAGGATGTTTATTTTCACTGAAATACTGTGGAGGTTCTTCCTTGAGATTAAATAAAGACAAAGTTTGAGTAATCTTGTTCAATCAATGGATTTTTATAGCTACTTTATTTTTATAAGAAAATTATATTAATTGAAGTACAGCTATTTATATAGAATTTAGCTATATATTCTTTGATTTCAACTGATTTCTCAGCAGGATTTTGGTTTGGAAGAAAAGGTTAATCAGTATTGATTAAGAGTAATAAATATTCTCAGTAATCCATTTGGTTGGATTTTGAAAAGGTCTTTGGTTTGTATGTTTAATTAAATGGACCTGGATCAGTGGGCTCTGTTCTGCTTCATAGCTTATACTGTAATTCCAGGTAGGAATTTAACAAAAGAAATGTTATCACTTATCTTTGAAAGAGATGAGGCAAAAGCCGTCTTTCTTTCCAGTCTGGAATATTTGAAGGATTAAGCAACCAAATCTGTTTACTAGCTGGAAACAGTTGTGTCTCCATCAGGTATTGTTAATTCTGACTTTACAAAAAAAAAAAAAATTGCATTTTTAACTACAAATTCTATTTTTTTTTTCTCAGGATCTTCAGTTCAGTCATTATGAAACGCTTATTTAGTTGTTATTGAGCTCATAAATTACCAAACTTGTCCCTGCCTTGTGCTAACCAGTCATCTAGACTGTAAATCTAGAACAGAACACCAGTTAATAGCTTGAAATATTTGCTGATGATGAAGGATCTGGCATAAAATTTACACATTTCATTTATGTAAGATCAGCTACCTGCTACAGATTTGAGAAAATGCAGGTCTTGCTAGTGGTAAAAATTCATTCCAATGTAAACTTTAAACACATTCTGAGGTTTTTAATTACATTTCCATCATAGCTCTCATACTTTTTTTTTTTTACATTGGCCCAAAGAGACCACTAGGATGCAAACAGATCTCTGATAAATCATAGATTTATGCCATAGGTTTACTGAAGTTAAAATATGTGTAATCCTGAAATCAAATCTTTCCACAGGAAGCATCTTTAACTTTTGTTACCTTGCAGATCTCATCTGTTCGTATTTCAGTTACAGCTTGAGATTTACTAGAATATAATTTGACTGTGTTATTTTAAAAAGCAGTGTCTTTCTTGTTTGTTACATGTAACTCAATGTAATAATCTCAAAGGTAAAACTTTACAGTGGTTCATCGAGCTGAATTTTTGTTTTCCTACAGACATAATTGCCCCCAACATAAGAAGGACATGGACCAGTTGGAGAAGGTCCAGAGGAGGGCCACAAAGATGATAAGAGGGCTGGAGCACCTTTCCTATGAAGACAGGCTGAGAGAGTTGGGGCTGTTCAGCCTGGAGAAGAGGAGGCTCCGGGGAGACCTGATAGCGGTCTTCCAGTACCTCAAGGGGGCCTACAAGAAAGATGGGGAGGGACTGTTCAGTAGGGCCTGTTGTGATGGGACAAGGGGTAATGGTTTTAAAATAGAGGGAGGTAGATTTAGATTGGATATTAGGAAAAAAAATTTTACCATGAGGGTTGTAGAACACTGGCAGAGGTTGCCCAGAGAGGTGGTGGATGCCCCATCCCTGCAAACATTCAAGGCCAGGTTGGATGAGGCTTTGAGCAACCTGATCTAGTTGAAGATGTCCCTGCTTCTTGCAGGGGCGTTGGACTAGGTGACCTTTGAAGGTCCCTTCCAACACTAACCGTTCTATGATTCTATGATAATATGCCAACAAGACCCTCATTATAAATATGCCTTCACTCTACACAACAATGTCTAGCAAGATAGCAACATGTAACTGAAGCAGATATTTTTGTCTCACTTAAAAATACAAATCATATAAGAAAACTACTGAAGATTTAGATGTAAAGATTGTATCTTTAGGAAAAACTTTAGGAAAAATAACTTTAGGAGAAACACATAAATGCCTTTTTCTTGTTAGCAATTGCAACTTATTTTAAAATGCAGGTATAGTCAGAAACTTCTCCCTGAAAGATTGGCAGAGGTAGGTCCAGTGTGCATTATTCTTTTTTTTCTTAACAACTTCATGGAAATATAATTATAGTACTAATCAAACAGCAACTTTTCCAACCAGCAGCCCAGTACACTTAACCTGAGGTCTGCAAATTAAACTGTGGTTTTCTGCATCTTAAGTAATGATTTGTGAGGAATGTATTAGAATATATCTAAACAGAACAGCTGAAAATTCAGGATTCTGAAAAGGCAGCTCTATAATTTTATTACAAAACTATTTATTTACTAGAATTAGTAACTAGAGTTAATTTTCACCTGAGCTGGGAGAGGAGCTGGAGCTGGGGGACACAGCTGGGATAGTTTACCCAAATTGGCCAAAGGGCTGTTCCATACCATATGGCATCATGCTCAGTATATAAAGTGGGGATAGTACTGATGGGAGGTGCCTGCTGCTCAGGAGGGAGCTGGATATCAGCATCAACCATGAGCTATTGTACTGTAAATTATGTGCTTAAGACTATTCTGTTATTGTTTTTGTCTTCCGCCTCTGTTTTCTCTTCTTCAGTTGTTCTGTTAAACCTCTTTATGCCAACTCATGAGTTTTGCCTTTCTTTCTTCTTGATTCTCCTCCCCATCCCACTGATGGGGTGGTGAGGCGGGTAGTAATCAAGTGATTGTGTGATACTTAAGCTGCTGAGTGGCCCTAAGCTGTGACAGTTAGTTATTAGATTCAAAATACTTAGGTTTGCTTCTATTATCCTTCTCCTATTGTGATCACATCAGAATACCAACAAATAATGCAATGCTCTATGAGATATGCAGGTGCTCTTAGTGCCAGTTTTCCAGTGGGGAAATGGCTTATAGAAAAGAGAGTTCTGGATGTCATGGATTGGATTTATAAAGGGATTTTAGGCTCTGAAAATAATCCAGGCTTAAGTAGGTTTTATCCTCATCATTTAAGGCATTTGGTTATTTGCAGGAAGGATTCAGTCTTGGTAAAAATGTGTATGTGGAAGCACACAGATCATGTTAGGACAGAGGTGATGGCTTAAAAGGCCAACATTTTGATTTATGCTTAGTCTCCTGTCTTACTAATTAAAGTTTTTCCTAAAAAAAGAGCTGCTGAAAAGGGATGGGATATGTCTGACAACATAGGGCAAGGATGTGTTTGCAGACAAGCTTGCTGGCCTCATGAGGGGACTGGAAACATGTGAGAGGAGGGGTTCCCAGAAGCAGAGGAGAAGCAAGGACACGAGGGTGTCAAGGTATCTAGGGGAAAGCATGACACTTCAACTGCAAAAGCTGCACAACTTGAGACCCATCTCAGATGCTCACATACAAATATAGATGGCGCTGGAGACAAAAGGGATGCATCAGCAGTGGGTGCAGAACAACCGAGCAGTGACCCCAGAGGGATTACAGTGACGTGGTGGCACAGCTCTCATACCTGCAGAGCTGATGTGCAGGAGTACAGGTGCTTCAGGAAGGGCAGGATTCTCAGGGACAGAGAATGGACAATGTAAAGGAAATTAGCAGTATCTACTTATTTTTCCCTCTGAGGCCTCTAAAACTACAGTATCCATTGGCATTCTGTAATACAGGCTCATGAGGCTGCTTTCCTCCTCCGCACATTATCACAAAACTCTGCTGAACCAGCAGACTCTATGCCCTTTCTTCAATATTAAATTTTTGCAGTCATCAACAGTATGGTGCTACATCATCAATCTGATGTACGGAGTAAGCCCTGATAACTGGGAAATGTCATTTGGACATAGCATTAAGAGGATTGTTTGGCCTTTCTCATCTCTTCTTTTTACAAGGTAAAAGGTGCCTTGATTTGCCCAGGTGACAAATGCTCTGTCACAGTGTCCATCCTAAGAAACATCCTGCTCCTGTATGGTGCATGCCTGTGCACCGATCCCACATTCTCCTTTTCCCATAGTCTGAAAGTCAAACTGGGCTGTTAGAACACCACAAATCATTGGCAGAGCAATTTCAGGTCTTGCTGAGTAGTACCTGTGTAGGTACAGCAGAAGGCATAAACAGCAGACAGACAGATATCCCCTCTATGCAGTTAATGTCATAACTGGTTATATATTAGTCCCATTACAGTTTGCATGACACCTTGATACTGTTATTACAAGGAATCCATTTTGAGTACAGCACTTATAAAACTTAAACATGGTCAAATAGACTTTGTGGTTACATGGCAACTCCAGAGTGCCTTCTTTTAGGAGATATTGTGAGGATAGATTCTTACATTGCCAGGTTTGTAGCACACATGCTTTACCACAGTTCCATCTGAGAATGCTGGGCTTACAGCATCAGTGGGCAAGGGACGAAGAACTGGACTTGCACAAAGCATTTGACACTGTCCTGCATGACATTCTTGCCTCTAAACTGGAGAGATGTGGATTTGACGGATGGACCACTTGGTAGGTTAGGAATTGGCTGGATGGATGCACTCAAAGAGTTGTGGTCAATGGGTCCATGTCCAAGTGGGGACCAGTGATGAGTGGCATTCCTCAGCGGTGGGTATTTGGACCAGCCCTGTTTAATATCTTTGTTGGTGATGTGGACAGTGGGATTGAGTGCACCCTCAGCAAGTTCGCCAATGAAACAAAGCTGTGTGGTGCTGTTGACACTCTGGAGGGAAGAGATGCCATCCAGAAGGACATTGACAGGCTGGAGAGGTGGGCCCATGAGAACCTCATGCAGTTCAACAAGGCCAAGTACAAGGCCCTGCACTTGGGTCAGAGCAATCCCAAGCACAAACACAGGCTGGGTGGAGAATGGATTGAGAGCAGCCCTGCGAAGAAGGACTTGGGAGTGCTGGTGAACAAGAAGCTCAACATGAGCCAACAATGTGCATGTGTAGCCCAGAAAGCTAACCACATCCTGGGCTGCATCAAAAGAAGTGTGGCCAGCAGGTTGAGGGAGGTGATTCTTCCCCTCTACTCCACTCTGGTGAGACCCCACCTGGAATACTGTATCCAGCTTTGGAGTCCCCAACATAAGAGGGACATGGACCTGTTGGCACAAGTCCAGAGGAGGCCACAAAGATGATAAGAGGGCTGGAGCACCTCTCCTAGGAAGAAAAGCTGAGAAAGTTGGAGCTGTTCAGCCTGGAGAAGAGAAGGCTCCGGGAAGACCTTATAGCAGCCTTCCAGTACCTAAAGGGGGCTTATAAGAAAGATGGGGAGAAACTTTTTAGCAGGACCTGTTGTCATAGGACAAGGGGTAGTGGTTTTAAAACAGAAGGAGGTAGGTTCAGGCTTGATATAAGGAGTCGCTGAGGGTGGTGGAACACTGGGACAGGTTGCCCAGAGAGGTGGTAGATGCCCAATCCCTGGAAACATTCAAGGCTGGGTTGGATGGGGCTTTGAGCAACCTGATCTGGTTGGAGATGTCCGTGCTCCTTGCAGGGGAGTTGGACTAGATGACCTTTAAAGGTCCCTTCCAATCCAAACCATTCTATGATTCTATGAGAAATTGTCAACTGTCTCTCAACAGACAAATAAGAACAGTCTCTCTTTTCTCTGAGAAGTTGCTATATACAACCCAGAGTTTGTTAAGTAGTTCTTTTTTTTGATTGTTGCTCTTGGGTTTTTTTTGTTTTTTTTTTTTCTTCACAATGTTGTGATAGAAAAGATAAGAACATCAGAGGGAAAATGCCTGCATTCCAGCTAGTTTTTTTAAGTTCAGTTTCCTAAAACTAGACAAATAACAGGATAAGATGATTTTTTTATATTTATCAGTTTATCAGTTCAAACTTTCAGGTTGTAAAATGACAACGTCAATTTTCCTGTCAGTATTATTCCATTGTTCACAGTTCTGATAGTCATGGAAGCTTTGCTGTAAAGTTGCATGAGGGGACTGCTGAGATATTTCCACTGAAAAGTTAATAGCAAGCAAAAGCAATAGCTCTTTGACAAAACTGCAAGGTTTGGCAGAAAGCTGTCCTATTCAATCAAGTCTTGCAGATTTGGATTAAGAAAAGAAACTTTTTTTTTTTTCAGTGAAACCCTAGGTTTCAATGAAAAGTTTCAATTTGTTGCATTTTGTTGGGAAAAAAAAAAAAGATAATGGAATATAGCTTTTGAAAAAGTTGTTAGGATTTTGGCAGAAGATATTTTGTCAATTTTTCTTCAGAAAAAAAAGTAATACACATATCTTAAAAACAACAGGTAAAGTACAAAAGATAAATTTAAAAAGTGGGGAGTTGATATGTTGTAATGGATTTTAATGTAATGTTTCATAATAGTAACTTCAGTATGATGGCAACAGTACTCCCATCACCACAGCAGCATGGAATTTCAGGAAATAAAAACTATCAGCCTCTTTCCTGATTTAATGCAATTTGCAGAAATTATCTATGTACTTTTCCCTCCCTGTGCAAGAAGCAGAGTAATTATATGGAAGGACAGATATTTGGAGAAGTAGTTTTTAAGAGCATATATTTTTTCCACCCATTTTCTGTTTAGTAAGATCTTTTCCTAGGCTATTTTTATTGTTTCTCCTCTGATACACTGATTAATATTATATACCAATGTTCCTAATGCTAAGTCTGTTAAGTATGCTAATAGTTTTCTGCTCTGTACTGCCTTACTGGTAATTTTCTTTTATACATCTACCTTCCTTCATAACAATATTTAAGATGGTTAAAATAGTGGATGGATTAAAGTCAGCAAATGGATTAAAGTCAGCATCATTCTGGAAATAAGTAAATCACCATTGATCAAAACATCAGAACATTTGCAAATTCCTTTTATGTTTACAATAAGGTCATAGGGAGATCATATGGAAATATTTTAAATATTAAGTTCAACTCTAGATTAGCAAATCTTAAATTATTCTAGACTCTGTCTCTCTCCATGTGACAGCTCATTTTTCATATGGTACAGCCACACAGATATTTGCAACCCTTAAAAAACTGTGTGAACATCAGCATTAAAATGGAAAATGATAACATCATAAAGACTAACTCGAAGCCAAGTTCTATCTCAGAACTTCGTGTCTCCAGTGGTGTTTATTGGTTTAGGGATTTTTTTTTTACTGAGGGGAGAGAAGTTTACATTTATTGTGTCTGTAAAATAATTCACACACACTTTCATGAAATATTGTCTGTATTTGCAAGTCTATTCTTACTTCTGCAGGAGTAATTATTTTTAAAATAAGTGTTAAAAGAAGAAATTTTAGGTTCCTATTTCTCCTTTAATTTTATTTTCCTATTTGACAGTGACTATTTATGTATTAGTTTATTTAATCAAAACAATTATATC
Source organism: Ardeotis arabs (assembly GCA_011801015.1). Classification (NCBI taxonomy): domain Eukaryota; kingdom Metazoa; phylum Chordata; class Aves; order Otidiformes; family Otididae; genus Ardeotis; species Ardeotis arabs. The sequence continues at coordinate 44,922 of JAAGAY010138077.1, read as the reverse complement.
ACAAATGTATTTGTGTCATTTGTCTAGGAAATGAAAAACCAGAAGGCAAAAAACCATATTTTACTAGCAAAATTCAAACCTTAGTCCATTAGTGTATTCTGAGTAGAACAATTTGAGTTCTACTCAGTATCCAAAATGTGATATAACATAATGTTATCCCTTTATAGTTTCATGTACTGAAGTACAGATGAATGTCACAGTACATCCCAGTTTATGAAATTTCTGCTTACAAGTACTTGGTGTAAGAAGTCACAGTTC
>JAAGAY010138077.1:31779-44644 GCA_011801015.1 Ardeotis arabs | reverse complement strand
TTTTTTCTTTTTTGTTTTTTTTTTTTTTTTTTTTTCCAGGCTAAAATGAAAATTAGGTTTATCATTCATCCCAACTGCTTCTTTTCCTGAGCAGCGGGAGGCAGAATATCAACCATTCTGTGGCTATATATGACCCTAGATTTTTCTCCAGTGTGCTCTACCTCAGAATACTTAGGTCCTTCAGGGTAGCAAGTAAGACACAAGTTGTATGAAAATCTTCTGTTGAAATTTATTTATTAGGTGAAAGGAAAAATTAAAATATTTAGGAGAAAGAAAGGATAAAAATATTGGATTCACTTGTAACAGGAAAAGTTCCATTATCTGACCAGCTCACATATGAATGTATTTTCCAAGGTTGCTGTCAGCCTGGGAATTTGGGGATGTGCTGCAAGGCAGTTCTTCCAGAGAACTGCAACGTAAGCAACTCATGAAATCTCCCAGATTTCATGCTCTCTATTGAGCACACTGTTGATAGCTAGCAGTATTTCAGAACTGCAAGTTCTTCCTGTGACCTGCAGATAAGTCTGGCTCCTGGGACAACATACCTCTCTCATAGGTCTCAGATAAACAGTGAGAGAGCTTGTACAGACCTGGAAAGCATTTTCCTATTAGGACACTGCTGCATTGGGATGCTTTCCTTACAATAATTTATTTCCAGGGTGAAACGCTCTGGCCAAGCTCCAGTAACCAGATGCAGGTTCCTGACCTGAAATTGCTGTGTGTCTTTTGTTCCTGACTTCACTGAATTGGAGATGGCTGGTAGAGCCAAACTGCTGTCTCTTGACATCAGCTGATAACAATGAAACATCACACAGTGGAAAGGACACAACAAATATGTAAAGACAAAGTATGGGCAGCCCCTCTCCAGTTCAGGAAATAATATCCCAAACCTGCATCAAGGCTCTGAAGATTCCTAAATTGTAAGAGCACCTGCAGCATCAGAGCATAAAGTCTGATCTTCCACACAACTCATATAAATTTGTATATGGATATTTTTCAGCTGAGTACTGTGCAGAAATTAATTTGAGTTCTGTAATGAAAAAGCACACTACTTTTCATGGTGGATTGTCTCAACCTTTCTTCATTCTCAATACTAAAAGTATTGCCTTATTTTTAATCAATTTTTTAATCAATTCAGCTGGCTCTAAAACTTCTGGCATTGGTTCTTGTCATGGTTTTGTCTTCTAGTTTAACAAAGATTTTAATAACAGCATGTCCTCTGTATGACTATCTTTAAATGCTTTCATTTTCTTACCATATGGCAAAAAGCAATGGAAAAAAAAAAAAGTATTTACTATTGAAACTGGAGGAAGTAAAAATGTGAAGGGGAAGGAAAGGGAAAAAAAACCAGTCTTTCCACTACTTTTTAATATTCATAGTCTGATACATATGTTAGTTGAAATGAAAAGAAATAATTAACATTCTATGACATTTAACTTTTAAATTATTTAACATTTATTTTTCTCTTGCAAAATATGGATTATATTTAAGGCTTAAGTTTTCTATAACCTGTTTCCTGTTAAAGTCTTCCTTAATAAATTATTATTTATCTTTCCCAGGAAACATCTATTTTATTATCTTCCACTGTCTTTTGGATCCGCATCTTTTTGCCTGCAAGAAAGAGCTATACAATCTGATTAAAACATTACCTCTTATTTCATAATGGTCAAATTTTGCCTTTTATGGGCTATTACAAATATTTTTTTTATATATGTAATTGGGTTTGGGAAATGAGTTATAATAGAAAATCTACTTTTATTCTCTTGTGAAATACTTGAGAAATTGCACCATTATGTATTGGAAGCTATTTTTAAGGTTGATAGTCTAATGTTTTGACACTCTTGAGACTGACAGCTGTCATAACATTTCATCTTTTACTAACTTTTTAGAATGAAGTTATTATGGATATGTTTAATAAATTATATCTACAATTTCAAATAATTATGCTGCTCAAGACATTTGTTTCAGCTTTACTGTAAGGACTAACAGTATATGAATAGGGAATTGAAGTATACAGCTCCATACAAAGCACTGAAATAATCATCATTGTTGGTGCTAATGTTGAGACTGAATAAATGTGTAAATTTATTTTATATGTATATATATAGATATCTATGAATATTGATATGTTTGTTGATAATATATGCATAGAATTATAGAATGGCTTGAATTGGAACGGACATTTAAGTCATCTAGTCCAACCCCTCTGCAAGGAGCAGGGACATCTCCAACCAGATCAGGTTGCTCAGAGACCTGCCAGGCTGGCCCTGAGTGTTCCCAGGGATGGGGCATCCACCAGCTTTCTGGGCAACCTGTTCCAGTGTTCTACCACCCTCATTTTAAAAAATTTCTTCCTTGTATCAAGTCTGAATCTGCCTCCTTCTACTTTAAAACCATTAGCCGTCGTCCTATCACAACAGGCCCTGATAAAGAGTATCTCCCCATTTTTCTTCTAAGCCCCCTTTAGGTACTGGAAGGCTGCTATCAGGTCTCCCCGGAGCCTTCCCCTCTCCAGGCTGAACAGCCCAAACTCTCTCAGCTTTTCTTCTTAGTAGAGGTGCTCTAGCCCTTTGATCATCTTCATGGCCCTCCTCTGGACCCTCTTCAACAGGTCAGTGTCCTTCTTATGTTGGGGGCTCCAGAGCTGGATGCAGTACTGCAGTTGGGGTCTCACCAGAGTCCAGCAGAGGGGCAGAATCACCTCCCTCGACCTACTGTCCACGCTTCTTTTGATGCGGCCCAGGATGTGGTTGGCTTTCTGGGCTGCACACACACATTGTTGGCTCATGTTGAGCTTCTCATCCACCAGCCCTCCCAAGTCCTTCTCCTCAGAGCATCACAGCATATTGTGATGGAGGTGTTTAGGAGACTTACAAATCTGTCCAATTTTAAATTTTAAAATTGATTTATTAACAAAACAGCTTGTGCTAAATCTTACACAGTATTAGTCACCATCAATATATACACACATCTGTTAGTCTTTGACACTTATGTCCTAGAGGAGGTAAGAGGATGAAATGCCATGGGTCCAGTGCTGTGCAGTTTGGGTTGATAGCTGAGGTCCTTGGTGGTGCTTGGTCATGGAGGCTGTGATGATCAGGCCTGAGAGCTGTTAGACAGGATAAATCAAATCCAGAGAACATTTGTCCTCTTTTTTCTCTAGCTTTCTTTGCTGAGATCTGATGGGTTTATGTCATTTCCCCTTCCAGAAGGAGGGTGCCCTTTGCTCTCACTACTGCTTATCTTGTTTTCTTTGGTCTTACCAGTCACTCTTCCGGTGCATTCAGCAGAAAGTTCCATCTGTTTGCAGTCCCCTCTTCTTATCTTAACCCCTGTACCATGGTTTAGCCCCACTCTGCAGCTAAAGTACCACACAGTCGTTCATTCACTCACTTCTGACCACGGCCCCCCCACCAGCCACCCCCAGTGGGATGGGAGGGGGAGAATCAGGAAAGAAAAGAAAGCAAAACTCATAGGTTGAAATAAAAACAGTTTAAGGGAATAAAAGATGAAAAGAAAACAGAGATGGAAAACAAAAAAAAAATACTTAAGCATGTCATATACAGTGCAATAAGTCATGGTGGATCTCAATGCCTACCTCCCTTTTGATTAACAAGAAGCTGACCCTCAGCACAGTCCCTACTTAATATACTGAGCATGATGTCACATGGTATGGAATGGCCATTTGGCCAATTTGGGTAAACTTATCCCAGCTGTTGGCTGATTAGTAACCTATCCCAGCTGTGTCACCCAGCCACAGGTGCCACCAGCTCCAGCTCCACTCCCAGCTCAGGTGAAAATTAACTCTGTCCTAGCCAGAACCAGGATGCCCTGTCTGGCAACATTTTTACTTAGTTGCCTTCCAAGTGCAAACCCACCAATTTTCATTTGCCTCTTTGGTGATCACATTGCTCTCAAGCTTATGTGAAATGCTTATGCATGGTATTTTGACTACACCATCACACTGTTGCAAAATACTTACTGTTATTAGCTGCAATTAATTATTTTAATAAGCTTGTATTCCTTTTCAAGCAAAGCAATATTAATTACATACTGCTTAATAAAGTTATATTTTATAAGTGTTACTGGTCTCTGCTTTGACTGCAATGTTGCTGAACTGGAGTTATGCATAGTACTAAGAATTCTTTATATTTCTTAAAAATACTGGGACCAAGAAATCCTGAATGCCCTTAACAGAGGTAAATCTCTAACTCTGATCTCTCCTAGAAATCTGGGCAAGATGATTTACACATTGAAGTTGTAGATATCTGCTACACTCAGGTACCTACTCAGTTGCCCTTCATAGAGGTATAGAAAATGTTCAAGAAGGCTTATTAATTAACTGCCTACTACATTTGTAGTAGCTGACTATGATACAAGGATTTTTAATTACTGTCTTTGTTGTATTGACTCAGATCCTGGTTGACAAAGGGTTTTAAGCATCATACTCAGATTGAGTTTCTACTTCAGGGTGGAAATTAAGCACTGAACATTTTGAATTATACTAGTCCGATCTTAAACTCTCCACTGATGAGTTAGGTACTTAGGATGAATTAGGATTGACTGCAGACCATATTCGATGTATATAGCCAAGAAGGAATGAAGAGATATAGCTTACATTTTATTCCTTCTCAGGATATCACATATAACCTCCACCCTGACTCTACTGCTGAAGTTAAAAGCAGACTTAGAATACTTTATTCGCTGCACTACATTAAACTGGATTTAATTTTAAAAATATTTGATTGCATTAGTGGCTTCGCATTTTCAGTTCTGAATTATTTATCAGTCAGACATCTCTACCTCTGAAATACAAAATTTTTCAGTGAGCTTAGTATGAGTATTGGCATGTGGAATGAGAAATAAAAATCCTAAGGTAATTGAAAAGCCAAAGCAGTAGCACGTATAAAGAGTCACTTGCCTGTGTTCTTTGGTGGGCACAGAATCCCTGTCCAAAACTGCAAACAAGGGATGGTCAGAGGTTTCATTTGTCAGGGGAACTATAGAGGACAAGAAGTTGTATTGAAAGCTGAATGTATCTAACAGCTAGAATCACAGAATGGTTTGGGTTGGAAATGATCTTAAAGATCATCCAATTCCAATTCCCTTGTCACAGAGGGATCAGGTTGCTCAAAGCCCCATCCAACCTGGCCTTGAACACTTCCAGGGACGGGGCATTCACCTGTTCCAGTGTTTCACCACCCTCACTTTAAAAAAAGTATTCCTTATGTCTAATCTAAATCTACACTCTTTTACTTTAAAACCATTACCCCTTGTCCTATTGCAGCACGTGCTGGTAAAAAGTTTGTCACCATCTTTCTTATAAGCCCCTTTTAAGTATTGAAAGGCCACAATAAGTTCTCCCCGGAGCCTTCTCTTCTCCAGGCTGAACAGCCCCAACTCTCTCAGCCTGTCCTCATAGGAGAGGTGCTCCAGCCTTCTGATCATCCTTGTGGCCTTCCTCTGTCCTCACTCCAACAGGTCCATGTCCTTCTTATGTTGAGAGCCCCAGCTCTCAACAGCCCTCGTATTGCTCCAGAGTGGGGTCCCTCCCACGGGCTACTGTCCTTTGTGAACTGCTCCAGCGTGGGTCATTTTTCCACAGGGTGGAGTCTCTCACTAACCGACTACCCCAGTGTGGGCCCTCCACAGGCCACAGCCTCATTCAGGCATCTGCCTGCCCTGGCATGGGGTCCTCCACGGGCTGCACGGGCTCCTCCATGGGCCTCCATGGGCTGCAGGGGCACATTGAGAGCCCCAGCTCTCAACAGGGCAGATGCAGTACTGCAGGTGGGGTCTCACCAGAGCAGAGTAGGGGAGAAGAATCACCTCCCTTGACCTGCTGGCCATGCTTCCTTTGACGCAGCCCAGGATGTGGTTAGCTTTCTGGCTACAAGTGCCCATTGCCAGCTCATGTTGAGCTTCTCATCAACCAACATCCCTAGGTCCTTTCATGGCTGCTCACAATCCATTCTCCACCCAGCCTGTATTTGTGCTTGGGATTGCCTCAACCCATGTACTGGACCTTGCACTTGGCCTTGTATTTGTGAAATTCACATGGGCCCACCTCTCAAGGAAGCTCTTTTCCTACACACGCATGTTCAGTTCATCAATAGTGGTAGGCACATGACAATAGGAGAGAAAGAGCAAGTTTTAGCATGTGAATTACAAGAAAAAAGCTCAAGGTTTGAGATAAGGATAGGGAGAGATCCTTAAAATTACTGTTATGGGCAAAACAGACTCAAGCTGAGAAAAACTATTTTATTATTATTAAAACCAAAGGAGGGTAATGAGAAAGAGAACAAAGTAACTTCCCCCGACCTCTCCCTCTTCCCGGGCTTAACTTTATGTTCAATTATCTCTACCTCCTTCCCTTCCCCCCAAGCAGCACAGGGGGGAAGAGGGAATGGGGGTTATAGTCAGTTCATCACTTGTCACTTTCCACTGCTCCTTCCTCCCCAGGGGAAGAACTCCTCATATTGCTCCAGAGTGGGGTCCCTCCCACGGGCTACTGTCCTTTGTGAACTGCTCCAGCGTGGGTCATTTTTCCACAGGGTGGAGTCTCTCACTAACCGACTACCCCAGTGTGGGCCCTCCACAGGCCACAGCCTCATTCAGGCATCTGCCTGCCCTGGCATGGGGTCCTCCACGGGCTGCACGGGCTCCTCCATGGGCCTCCATGGGCTGCAGGGGCACAGCCGGCCTCACCATGGGCTGCACCACTGGCTGCAGGGGAATCTCCGCCAGGAGCGGCATTACTGCTCCCCCTCCTTCTTCACTGACCTTGGCGTCTGCAGCCATTCCTCTCACAAGAAATTCTTCACAACTGGCTCAGGCAGATGCCTCTCAGGTTCTCTTCACATTTCTTCTCTTCTCTTCTCTCAGCTGGGCTTGGCTGAGTTGGGCTCAGTCAGGAGGGAGGCCAGGGGGTGAGGGCTGCAAGGATCACATGGCTCGTGCCTCCCCTTCTCCAGCCCTGCTCCAGCTTCTTCCTGTCTTCTTCTTCTTTTTTTTTTCCTGTTTTTTTTTCCCTTCTTAAATAAGTTATCACAGAGTTGTTATCAGGGAACATTCTGCTACCAGTTGGCTCAGCCCTGGACAGCAGTGGGTCCACCCTAGGCCTGGCCGAGTCCACCAAAGAGGGACAATACATTGACACATAACTTAGGATATTAATTGGAGGAAATTAAAGTCTATGCGTAGTTATCAAGCAATGCAGGAGATGCAGAGATGTGGTGGGATCACTCATGTGACAGAAGTACTGTAAAGGATGGATGTACATTTCAGAAAAGGCAGGGGAGGTATGATGAGGCAGAGTGATAAGGAAGTGGACAAGGAATCAACTTGAGTGTATACATCTCAAGAGCTTATGGGTAAAGATCATAGGACAGACCTATGAAGGTGAAATAGTGCTATGCATTTGCTCCAGAGTTTCTGAACAATAAGGGGATGTAGATAAAGTTTTTTTAGATGCTGGATGGAGCTTCATAATTGCAGATATGAAGTCTCATGGGGACTTTAATCATCCCACTGTTCTGCAGATGTGGCTCAGCACAAATAATCCAGGAAATTTCTGGTGTTCATCAAAGGTAGTTCTTTTCTAAAATTTAAACTTGTGGCTGCAGGGGCTCTGGATGTTTCAAATCTGATTATTAGCTTTCTAAGTCACCTTTATGATAAACTAATTAAAGCATTGAAGAGTGCTCATTTTCACTTATTTTTGTGACAGAAGTAGATCACCATTTTAGAAATGTTTGTGGGCCTTTTTTTGAAACAGCGAAGTATTTGTTAGTATTCGTTAGTCATGAGAAATCCACAAAATTTTTGAACTATCAAACATCAATACTTTTTGAAATTTGACTTTTAAAAATTAAAATTTGATTGCCTTAAAACTTTGCAAAAATCTTTATACTTTTCTTAATACTTTTGATTTGCCTGAAGTGTATTTTGAAATTTCCTTTTTAGTCATTCATAGTAGCTGATGATTCATGGAAACATTTTAAAATGTCTTTCCATATGTCTAAAAGTTACACAAGATAAATTTGTTCCTCAAAGGTTTACATGTGGAGAAGTGTTACATCATTGAATTCTTGCAGTGTTTCAAACAAACTGGTTCAAGTTCAGTGGAACTAAAATTATGGGGCCCTGCAGGGTAGCAACAAGGCTACGAGTGAGGCTGCACGTGCACAGGAAGGGTGGTCCGCGGGGCTGCACGTACACAGGAAGGGCGGTCCGCAACGATTCGTGCACTAGGCACGGATAAGTGCACGATTCACGCGCTAGGCACAGATAGGTGCACGGACCCAGGGGGCGGGTGCGTTTGTGTGCGTAGCGGGTGTAGGGGCTTGCGTAGCAGGCGTACGGGCATATATTGTGATGTCACGCAGCAGTAAATTGAGAGCTGACTCCATGGCATCCGTGTCTGTGTCTCTCTCCCTGGGATGGGTTCCCAGTAAGGGGGGTCGGTTTGTTGCCGCACAACGACAAGTGGTGACCCTGACGTGATCTAACGGATCGGGTTTTTCGGTGCACCAAGGCAAGCGGGGCTCGGGGTAATCCAGACCTCATCATGTCGACAGTATCTGTCAAGGAAATGGTGAAGGTTCTGAAGGTACTGGCTACGGAGGTAGACGAGAAGGTCTCCTCTAGCGGTACGGAGGATCTCATCCAAGGGATGATACATAAGTGGATGATCCAACAGCCTTTGCAGGAGATGGATCTGGAAAAGGTAGTAGCGGTGGGGGGGGAGCTGTTAGCTTCTGCCGCCGGGGGTACAAAACCGCCCTGTCCTTTACTCCTGAGTGGGGGGCGGTTAAGAGGCGCCTTGAGAAGGTCCACGATGTTCGGGGTGTCTGGCAAGCCGCGGCCTCAGTGGTTTGTGGGGTTCTCCTGAGTGAAAGGCGACCCGACTCGGATTCCGATCGTCGGGATAGTAGTGACACGTGGAGCGATAGTGAGGTGGGAGCCAGTTTCGAGGTGGCACCCGAGGAGCCGTGGGACGCAGAGCAGGGTCCTAGCGCCTACCCAGTGGGGAAAGGGGATCCAGCTTATAAACTGGACACCGCGGCTGATTCGTTTTTTGGGGGGGAGCCCGATTTTCCAGTGACACCTGCCTGGGTGGGGCCTCTGCCCTCTGCGCCACCGGCTTACGAGGGCCAGCTTGAGGACGCAAGCATGCCCTCAGTCCGGCCGGAGAGGGTTCCCCTTCCCTCGTCGATGCGGTCATCGCTGCAGCAGGGGGAGGACCTAGTACACTGTTTGCTGACAGAGATTCACCAGCTGGTGGTTAATTCGGGGGGGCTGGCCCAGGAGCTGGCGAGGCGGTCATCCCCGCTGGACCCGGTTGAAGGCAGGCCGGGCCCCTCGGGTCCAGACGAGTCCTCACCGGGCCCCGACTCTGCCGCCCACTGGCGGTTTGTCGTTAAGAACTGCGCCCTCCAAGGGGTAGCTCATATGACTCCGAATTCACCGGATGTTCCCCAGGGCGGGGACCTGATGGCCTTCCCAGTGATGAGGGGTCCCGGTGGGGCTAGGTGGGAGCCCATCGACTGGAAGATTGTTAAGGAAATCCGTAATGCGATAGCCACTTCAGGGTTAAGCAGCCCTGCCTGTGAGGCTTTGTTAGATGTACTTGAGCCCAGTGCCTTCATGCCTTATGATTGGCATAATCTGTGCAAGGCTATTCTTACACCCACACCGCTGGTGGTCCTTGAGAGCAAGTGGGAGAGCTTCGCGGTGGATGCCTTAACAAAAGCCTTGATGTCTCTGGTCTACCCGGTGCCACTAGAGGCCCTTTGGGGAAGGACCTGGCCTTCCTGAGCGCCAATGACACCTGTAAAAGGGTGATTCAGGGGTTGCTGGCAGGCTCAGGGTTGGGTCAGATGATTGAGGCGTGCATGAAAGCTGAGAGGGCAAGGGACACGGAACTGTTAGCGTTTGCGGTCCCCTCAGCAGTGAAGCAAGTGGTTGGCCTGATGGATGGGGGCTCGGAGCAAGGGCGATGCTTTCGATGTGGGGGTATAAGCCACGTGAAGAAGGACTGCTGGGAAACTGGTGGGAGCAAGTGAAAAGGCTCAGGCCTCAAAGGCGTGCTATAAATGTGGAAAGAAAGGACATTACTCGCATGATTGCCGGTCGGGAAACAGGGTTCAGAGCACCTGTTCGAGTGCGACGACAAAAATGCAGGCACCACCCCCTCCGCGGAGGCCTCTGGCTATGGCTGGGGCGTCTTGGCCAGGGGCCAACCAAGAACGCAATTAAGAACTGACAAGCCCTTTTTTCTCTGGGGCCCGGCTTGGACCTCGCCTGTGGGCTCGCCGCAGGGGGGAGGACCGGGGTTAGTCTACGGAGGTTTTGGGGCCGAGGACTAGGGCAAATTACGTGCCTAAGAGAGGGGGGAGAGAGGGGTTCACCAGAAGTCCTAGTCGATAAAGCACTTGTGGTACTGAATCATATGTCATTTGCTGACCTTCAATCTGTTACTCCTATTCAAAATCATTTTTCTACGCAACAACTGCTATGTGGGGGCAAGGTGCTTCCGAAGGTTCGTTACCGCCTGATGGAAAGTCTGCGATGGGAAGGTCCTGCCAATCTTCTGACGTAGGGGCGAGGGTATGCTTGTTTCTCCACAGATGCAGGAACCCGCTGGATCCCAGCTCAATTGGTGCAGCCGTGGCTGGAGGAGCAACAAAGGAATTGGGAAACGTGATGTTCTCATATCTCTCCTGATCGGGACAATCCTGCTTGTGAGTCTTCCAGAACCGGCGATGACGACTAATTTCTGGGAGAGGTTTACAAACTACACCAATTCCACTCAACATCAGGGTTCTAAAGGACTGGGGGTGGTTCTCAGGGCTGTTCGGTTTGCCCAGTAGCTGGGAAATATCGTGTTTATGGGTTTGCGTTTACGGGTTTAACTGTCATAGTTGTTGTTTTAATAGGACTCTGTTTGTTTCCACTATTGTTACGGTTTATACATGCCATTGTTGATGGAGTCTCTAGGTGAATATTCACTCAGAGGTACCAGCCCTTCAGCAGTAGGATGCACAGTTATAAAGAGCAAAGAAAGGGGGGAGATATGGCACCCTGCAAGGTAGCAACAAGGCTACGAGTGGGGCTGCACATGCACAGGAAGGGCGGTTGCGGGGCTACACGTACACAGGAAGGGCTGTCCGCAACGATTCGTGCACTAGGCACGGATAAGTGCACGATTCGCACGCTAGGCGCGGATAGGTGCGTGGACACAGGGGGCGGGTGCGTTCACGTACGTAGCGGGTGTACAGGCTTGCGTAGCGGGCATACGGGTATATATTGCGACGTCACGCAGCAGTAAATTGAGAGCTGCCTCCACGGCATCCGTGTCTGTGTCTCTCTCCCTGGGATGGGTTCCCAGTAAGGGGGGTTGGTTCGTTGTCAAAGTTCCAAAATAGATGCTAGTTATGTCAGAGAAAGGAGGTCCTTCTTTCTGGACTACCCTATCTGGAATCCCTGTTTTTCAGGAGAGTTTCCATTTGTGCAAAAACTTTGTATGAGTTGCATTGGCAAAATCAAGACAGCAGATACTTCTCCTCCTTTCTTTGTAATCATTGCCTGGGTTGGGACAAAGTATGTTCATTTATCCAGTCCTGAGGAATATTATAAATATTTGCTTCTTTCAACCTAAGCTGAAGAGAACTGTTAGAAATCAGCAAATGCTACAACACAAAAGCAGATTAATTTCTGAACAAATGTGAAGGGACCATTTAAATACATGACAATAATTTTAAAAGAAGAAAAATATGCTCATTTTTCATATTCTGAAAATAGCAACTGTATGACAAGACTTAAGAGAAAAGATTATCTGACTAAGAGATCATTGTAATGCTTCTTAGAATGAATTCTTACACTATTCAGAGACATCCTCCTATTTAAAATAAAATGTAACACTTCCAAAAAGCTCCCATATATTTTATCCTTTGTCTCTCTGCAGAAAGGCAATGTCAAAGATACAATGGACTTATTAGTTCTTATTTACATCAAGCCTAGAGGCAATGTTATGAAAGGTAGAAATTACTCTTTCCAAAACAAAAGTACTATCTAGATTTCCTTTAATGATATACAAAAGCCAATATATAGATCTGGCAGAAGGCAAGGTTGAAAATAAGTGGCCAAAGAAGATACCAAATAGAAAGTTAAGGTTAGGAGTCTCTTCAGAAATAGAATAAACATGCAAATTTACAAAAGTAAATTGCTGCTCTCTCCATTTACTCATGTTTCACTTGGAATATATTGCTTATATAAACTTCACAATACAGTTTTTAATGACAAAATATTTTTAAAGAGGAGAAAAGAGAGGGAAGTGAAAGAAATGTGCAATAGACAATATTAGTGAGATTTCTTATGTGCATATTAGTACTGGAATTTACCCAACTAGCCCATAAATACTGACAGGAATGAACCTCTACGAGTAGCATTCTGGGGCTGATTCAGGCGTCTTCTGTTACCAACTTGGACTTGGGCTGCAACTTTTGTCTTCTCTGCTTTAGACACGACGTGAAGGCAGGGTCCTCTTCCTCCTTTCACTGATCTGTGGGAACTTACATGTTTGTATCTGGAAGACATCAGACATCAATAAGTTTTCAAAATAGTTCCAAGTTTTAAGTCTCCCTTTTGCACTTTATTTACTTGTACGCCTTTTTATTGTCTTCCAGCTTCAAAAGGTAGGAACTCCCATGTGAAATATTTTAGAAGAAAAAAATGAAAAGGAAGGGCAGGGCAGGGCAGGGAAGGTACGAGAAGGGAAGGTGCGGGAAGGGAAAGTGCGGGAAGGGAAGGGAAGGTGCAGGAAGGTGCGGGAAGGGAAGGTGCGGGAAGGTGCGGGAAGGTG
>JAAGAY010138077.1:7554-31759 GCA_011801015.1 Ardeotis arabs | reverse complement strand
GGGAAGGGAAGGGAAGGGAAGGGAAGGGAAGGGAAGGGAAGGGAAGCTTGTTGAACAACTGAAAGAAGTTCCATTTATTGTATTTTCTAAAATATTAAAGGTCAGTTTGGGATTCATTTTGACAGCACCTCAAACTCTAAAAGCAGTTTTCATGTTCATGACACATTCAGGTAGCAACACTGAGAACAAATAAAATTTTATCTGTAACACCTGTCCTTATTTGCCAAGGATCCAGGATGCTCTAGGGAAACAGGAAGACACAATTACAAGGCCATCTGGAGTTTTCACTTTCTGTTGTAAGTTAAAGATTTCGATTCAGTGCATACATCTGGAAATAGTTAAGCCATTGAAAGAAAACATAGGTTTTCAAAAGAGCTATGGCCTTTTTATTGTTCCTTCAGTAAGCTGCTGAAAACATCTGCTGCTTCCAGGTGCTCTGATGTTTCGGAGGGACAGCTACTGTGGTTTAAATTCCTGATTAGGTAACCTTTCAGAAATTGTATTGATCATACCCTGGTAATGTTCAGCAGTTTGCAACAAAGTCGCTTTGCAAAGTTGTGCAGCTTTCCATACTAAGATATTTCCTTAGGTTCTTGACTGTACTAAAACTTGCATGTATAATTGCTGCAAACTTATTCCTTCTTGAGCAGGAAGGTCTCCAAGCCACAGACTCTGACAGAGGACTGCTCTTGTTTGATGCCTGAACTCCAGAAGATCTGCAGTGCATGACATGTCAACAAAATTTTGTTCCAGACCTCCAGGAAGACATAGCAACATTTACCCTTTGGGAGAACTGTGTAAAAACAAACAGTGGTATGTAATATTATAACTGTGAAGAATGAAATATTGTGTAAGATTAAAAAACATCAATGGGTTTGTAAGGAGTTTCAGAAGGCTTTGTTTAAGAGCAAACTTAAAGATAGTAAGGAGTATCAAATTCTTGTATGGTAAGCTGCAACAATATATGATACATAAAAGATTTATGAGTAAACTCTTGAAAGAAACTGAGCATCTCAGCTTCATTTATGTTTGAAGTTATCTCCTGAAAGAAAGTGTCTGAAAAGTTTATCTTTTCAAATCAGGAAATCTGAGGGCATAAGTACTCTTACATTTTGCTACTGAATTAGATAAGAGGTATTAAAGAGGCTACTTTCCAGATCCCTGAGTTCCACTGTCTTAAAATCAATTTATATAAGAGCAGTAACACACACTAAACACTTATATATGTCTGTAATACTGAGCTAAACCAACACGAAGAACCAACATACTGGTTCACATTGTCAAATATGTGAAAGTATTACCTGTAGACCTCTCTACACTGTATTATTTGCTTACAGGGGTTACCTCACTAGCATAATAAGAACAGTCATTAGGTGGTTTTGTTTGCTTATGGAGGTTTTTGGTTTTTGATTTTTTTTTTTCCAAAAAGAAAATTCATTTCCTATTTCCACATGGGAAAATGCAAATTAATTCCACACAATATGTGTATAAATTAATTTTAATGTAGTGGCTAATTTGTGCTTTTTCTTATTTTGTAACTACACAGTATACTTTGAATCTCAAAACTTTTCCAAAGAAGCAGCTTAGTACTTCAATTCATCATTAAAACAAACAATGTACTTGGACCAATGTTATCATCTTGATGTGTGCTTTCATTGCAATTTGCTACTTATTCAGGTAATAACTAAACACTGCATCCTGCCACTCACACTTTGTTTCCCAGATGCTATATTGTTGCTGTGCTTAGGTATGTATTGCTTTAGGAACAGGCTGACATGAAGATTATTTACATTCTTTGCAACTAGACAGAATATTTTCTGTGAAACAATGTCACCCTTTTCTTTATTTATATGATATGATGACTTAAACACAAGCAGCCACTTCCTGTGACCATTTTAATGAAATGTGTGAAACATAGAAGTGAGGATGAATTACAATTCCAGTAAATTTCTTTTTGTGAGTTTCTTTATTTTCTCTAAGAAGAAAATCTATAAAGCAGGACCATCGCTGAGTGAAACAACTGTCATTGCTAACTAAAGCACTTCAACTTTATAAATGATTAAAATAAAATAATACTTCAGGAATAATAATAATAATTTCACAGCATTTGATTGAAGTGCATGTTTTGTCTTTCACAGGTGAAGTACTAGAGTATAGGCTGGAAAAAACATCTATTTGGTGAAGTTCATAGGCAATTTACCAAACCAGTTTTATTTGCAGAGCATTTGACAAATACTCCTGGAATAATTTATTATAGCATTGCTTATTTTATGCTTAGATAGATAGATAGATAGATAGTTATTTATTTAAGCTGTTTTCTTTACATTCTTAATAAATAAACTCTTCTTTTTCCTGCTTAAACTTAAGGGATCTTTATAATCAACACCATAATGGTGGAGGTCAGAAGTCAACCATGAACATCACAAATCCCTGTGCTTGGAGTGGCTGCAAGAGATGCAAGACTTCACCTTTCGATGGTGTCCTGTCCCTTCTGCTCTTCCAAATGTCCTCCACATAACTCTCCCAACTGTGTGAAGTGACATCTGTGTTGGTGCCCTCTGGCCTCAGGTGCCTGACAATGTTTCTTTGGATAATATCAGTGAGGACAACATCTGGCCTCTCTTATTTCTGGGATTATAGCTCAGAGCACTGCCCAGCCTTTCAGATGCCTTTTGTTAACAGAGTATTTCTATGTTTTGGGTGATTGTAAATTTGAAAACCTGCCAAGTGGAGAGGATGAGTTCAAAGATTTTTTCCAGCTTAAAGTGCAGATGGTATGACACCTGTCATCTTCGAACAAAACTGTGATAAAGCTGCCATTTGAAAAGATAGATACTTTTTAATTTTCTTTCACTTAGAGGGAGGAGGAGGACACAGAGTGTTTTGACCTAGTAAGATAAATAGGAAACCCCTCAAAATTGCCAAAGATTATTACAAGAGCCCTGTACTCATCTTTGCCTTTTCACCTTGTGCCTTTGCCCTTGCATATGTGCTGGAGTGTGCCTGGGCAGCACTCTGCCTGCTGGGAGGCTTTCTGAGTCATTTAGTTACAGAAGGAGACACTTCATTTGGTGATACTTTATCATGCTTAAGATGTTTTCTTCTTTGTAATGAGTGTGGCATGAAATGAAAAAAAAAAACCCAAGAAATAGGAGATAATGTAACTTTTAGATTTGGTGGTGCCAGAAATAGACACCTATGGAAATTGTTTGGAGCACATTATCGTAGTGGGGTCAGAGTGTGGGAGTACTGATTGTAGCATGTAAATTATAATTTCTTATCTAGGCATAGAAGATTACTTTTATTTTTTTTCAGCTAACTTGAAGCAATTACAGGTATTTCCTCCAGCTACTTTCCAAATCTGTCCTGAGCCACAAAAATAATTACCACCACTGACTACTTAGATTTATAAAGAAAATTATCTTTATTTGTTGACAGCTAATGAGTAATGTTGGACATCTCCACTTCTGAGCCTCTAATTTGAGACATCTTTTAAGTTGTCTTATTTTTGGGAATAATATCTAGCACTTTAGATAAATCCAATCTAAAAGAAAAAGTTTTGTATCGATCATGCAAAAGTATAAGGAGTACTTATGTGCATTGACTTCTTATGTCATTATTAAGATTAAACTTATAAAAGTAAACCAGGACCTAGGCTAAGAATAATAATGTGATGGAGAAAAAAAAAAGAGACTCTTCAGCTCCAGGAACTTTTAGCTCTAAGCATTTTTGGACTGAATAGATCAGGATGAGTAATAAGTACTCTTTCCTGTATTATGATGTAGCATTGCCATAGTAATGGTGACTGTAAAATCTGAATCAGAGCTCATCACTGAAATGAATTTTTTTAAAAATGAAACTAATATTAAAGTGAAGAAAGAACTTTAAGGAAGTGAAACTGTTCCACCAGTTTCACTTCTGGCATTACATTCTAACAACAATATTTCAGGTAATTCAGTTTTTCACAGAGTAGTTACTCTTAAAATTTCTCAACTCCTCCCATCTCCATTTCATAAAATAAAAAATTAATTTCCCCATTAAACTACAGCATCCCTCTTTCCAGTTATGAAAAATCCAGTGAAATTAATACATTTTGTGTTTTGTTTTGAGTGGTTTGTTTTGGTTTGTTTTGATTTTTCAGAAGCTGAAAGTTTCCAAACTTTCAGTAACTGCCTATTTAACAAGGATAAGGAAAATTGCCAAATGACAAGCTGAAAATATTTTCGGTTGTAGATTACGTCAACATCAGAATAGAATGGTGGTGTGTTATGTTGGAGTATTTTGTCCTAGAATTCCTACAACTATGAGTGCCTGCAAGTATTTATGTGGGAACTTTGCTGCTTTTAGGACTTTAAAGGGAAAAAATGCTTCAGGATGCATACAGTTTACAGCCTCATGGCATTTAATGAGACTTTCCACAGGGAAGTCAAAGTTTGGTTCAATGTTTTTAAGAACGTGCAAGTGACAGGTAGCAAAACTTGAATAAAGCTTCAAATAATACCAACATCTTTTCAAGATTCATGGTGTTTTGGTTGTCTAACTGGGTACACTGAAACTGGCAAAAAAGTTGCCTGTAAGGAATTCTAGATATATAACACCTTAGAGTATCTGCTCGGAGTTTAGACAGAAGACTAATAGTATAGAAATGTTTAAATACATAATCAAAGACGGAAAATATGAGTTGGCATCTCCAGAAGCTGAAGAAAATCCTCTAAATGACATTATATGATTAAAAAAAATATCTGATTTATGAGCTTTTTTGCTCTTAAACAGCTTTTGTGACAAGAAAAGAGCATAAGGTGGCTGTATTTTGGAGTGTATCCTTGGATAGTGATAATATTTTAAACATTGATAACTGGAGCTATTTAAGAGTCAAATTACTAAAAGAAAGATTTGTTGTTGCATATTTGACAATGACTACAGGGTTCTTAAACAAAATGGCTGTTAGAGTATACTGTGCTAATGGATGGCTGATACTGTAAGTACTATTTCTTCAATTAGTTTGTCTTCAAGTTTTAGAAAATATATTGCAGTTAACAATGAGACTGAAAACTAACTGAAATTAATTTACCTAATGTAAGGATTGGTATGATATAGATATAGCTGTGTGATTTAATCTAGAACAACTGTCTCTGTGTTTTTCATATGAAAATCTTGAAGTACCAAAATCAGAGTCTTCTTGTATGTGACTGCAAGACCTTTGCAAGTAAAAAATAGTGATCAACTTGAAGATACTATCTAAAATACACATATATGTATAAATAATTATAGCCTCAGTTCTAAGCTGTATAGCTAATAGTCTTCCATAACTCTGGAGCTTGATATGGTGACACCTTAGAGATATGTTTGGAAGTTGATATTTAAGCTTATTGGAAAAAATAGCAGGGAAGAGGAGAGGGAATTTTTCAAGTCAATCTGAGAGGCTTTCTTAGGTGGGTTTTATTTGTTTTATTTTTCTGCAGAAAAAATCTTTCCATTGAGGGTTTTTTTTATTTGCACATTTTTCCATTATTTTTTATGAATCTCAGTAAGCTTTTGAATAGATTTTTCTTATTATTCAGAGGTAACAGTCTAATATTTTTATTTTTAAAGTAGTTATGAAAATATTTTATCTTTCTTCTGTTTTTCACCAATGAAAACAGCAAGGTGGTATATAAAATATATTTGATCAAAACCAACCTGCTCCGACAGTTATAGAAGTAAATAACAGTAGTTCCTCTTGGATTTACACCAGGTTTTCTTTGTATAGATTGCAGTCTAATAACTCTAGAATGGCTTAGACTATCCTCAGCTTATTATTACTGTCAGTACTTTTTCTGTTGATGCCTCTGTGCCGAAACATGTGAATATCTCTCATTAGTGTTATTAACCAAGCACAGAGTAAATGTGATGATATATTTACCCCATTGTGATAACACCTGGATTTCAGATTAGAAAGCTCTGAAAAGCAAGAATCTTTTTCAGTAGTTTATATTCCTGTGCACTATATCCAGACTCTTTTTTTCCCAGATAAAACATGAAGGAGAGGATTCATGGTATATTTACTCCTCTATGCAAACATCTCATGACTTACCTGAATACTCTATAAAAAACTGGCTCAGACCTGAGAATAAGATTTTCAAAGGACATAGTTATTTGCCTTTAATAATTGTTAATGTTTTCTTA
The DNA here is from genome assembly GCA_011801015.1 of Ardeotis arabs. Lineage (NCBI taxonomy): Eukaryota > Metazoa > Chordata > Aves > Otidiformes > Otididae > Ardeotis > Ardeotis arabs. Next base: position 25,594 of record JAAGAY010138077.1, on the reverse strand, counting down.
CATGTTTCCTTCAAATACAAGGTAATTGTCTCAGTAATGCAGTAATTTCTGTTGTTTTCTAATAACGTCTGGTTCTTGGTTGCCAGTTTCCTATTTGTAATTTATAAACTCAAAGAAATTCTTCTGCCTAGGCTTTTTTGGCCTCTTACAAGTACAGTAATTGTATAATTACAGCAATTCTTTTATAAAGAAATTGAATAATCACATCCACAATTAACAACAATCTAATCTTTTTGTCACATGTTTACCAGTTAAATATAGTTGCTAATATCACCATTACCTATTGGAGAGAACAGACATCTTTTGCCAAGAAATGGTTTTAAAAGATTTTTGTGACAAGATCCCAGAACCTTGAGATGGAGCTACTCCAAGTTTTTCTTTGAAGCGAGAAGACCAAGACATCAAAAATTATTTTCAATCTGTAGGCTATATTTCCTTAGAAAAACTAAGTAAAATAGTGTGATGGTTTAGCCCGAATCACCACACAGTTTTCTCGCTCACCCTCCCCCTTCCCAGTGGTGGGGGGAGAGAATTGGGAAGGAAGGAGAAACTCGTGGGTTGAGATGAAGACAATTTACTAAAATAACAAGAGAAAACTACAATAATAGCAGAATATAAGGACATTAAAATATACAAGGTGAACAATATATGTTTTCTCACCACCCGATGTCCCAATGACCGATACAGCCCGTCCCGAGCAGCGATCACGGAAACAAAAACAGAGCGGCAAGCAAAGGAGCAAAGGGAGCCAGCAAGGTAGAGGGAATGATGCCAGCAAAACGACGAGGAGAGATGGATGCCAGGAAGGCAGATACCCACCCTGGCCTGCCCCCACTTATATACTGAGCATGACGTTTATGGCATGGAATACTCTCTTTGGCCAGTTTGGATCAATTATTCTGTCTGTCTTTCTCCCAGCTTCCTGCATCTGCAAATTAGTGAGACTTGGAAAGCAGGAGAGTGTCCTTGGTCTCATTCACAACAACTCATATCATCAGGGTGTTTATCAACATTCTTCACACACGAAATCCAAAATATACCAGCTACTGAGAGGAAAAATTAACTCCATCCCTGCCAAAACCAGGACAAATAGTTAGATGAGGGAAATCATAACACAGAATTTAATTCTTCTGGGTGATTTAAAGCCACAGCCTGAGAACAAATCCACCTTTTGTATTTGGTCTCACTGCACAGAGGAAAAGGGGACAGAAAAAAAGATTGCCCTTTCTCCATTCTGCCTTCACAGCTGAGCAACTCTCTATAGTTCCCTGAATTGCCCTCCATGTGGACAGCAGGAAAGTTTCCTTTTCACACCCATCTCTGGGTCTTCAATTTGAGTCCACTCTCTGCTGCAGGCAGATTTTTAAAAGCCTACTGCTCTTCCTCCTCCCTGCAGTGCACTGTGGGCTTGTTTGCTCTGCATCCTGACATGTTCAGTTCACTCTCCTTCCAGATAGTTCAGTCTAACTCTGTGTTAAATGCAAAGTCGGTAATATAGATATGTTCTTGTTTACCCAGGTACCATGAGACAGTCCCACCAGAACAGAAGGTGGAGTGCTCAGAAACCTTGGGACAAAGAGGTCGTGTTTCTTAGACTGTGCTACAATAAGGCACAGTTACAAATGACACTAAGCTTTTACATCAAATTATTATTGCTCTACTGCCACTGTAGTAATAAGAATTAAAGAAATTTCAGTAAAAATAATAAATCCAAAAGAAAGGAAATGAAGGTCCTTGTAATACTTAAAAGTTGAAACTTACTAGATTGCTAAATAAAAATTTTCTCATTACTTCCACTGTATAACAGAACAGGGAATACCTGTTAAAAAAAACACTTTCACAGTGCAGGCTTATTTGATAAAGTTATCATTGCTTTGAAAGTCACTAAGCATTAGCTGGACTGTGGTACATGTGTTTCATGTGTGTGCTCTGACCATGTAGCAGAAGTGAGGAAATGCAACCCAGTCAATCCACTTTCTTGTGTTAGACAACTATCTAATTCGCTGAAGTCACCTAGTTCTTTCAGCCAAAGAAAAACAAACAAATAAAAAAACAGCTGCAAAGGAAAGTCTGAAGAAAAGATGTAATCTCATCACGTTTAACCATTAAATATAAGTAGCAGATACTTCAAAACATGACCACTTTTTTAAAGCAGTAGCTTTACTTTTATCTATTTCTAAACACTTTCTCCTTGTTCATGTGTCTAGAATCCAGTGACCTTGATGATGCCCCACATTTTTTTAAACTTACACACATGACTTGCAACTTCTAACCTTCCATATTTCAAATACCAGCTTTAAATTACAGACTCTGACTTTTCAGAGGTTTGAAGTTCACTGCTCCACACTGCATTAAAAAAATGGACAGCAAATCCAGCATAGGCTGCCCATAGATTGAACAATCACTGTGCTGATATCATTTTTGACAGAAGCGGAGAACCAAGTTCCTGCCCACGGGACCAAGGATTAAAACCGTTCACGGAAGACACTATGTGTTTCACAGTTTCTCTGGAGATTTTCACTCCTCACTCCAAAAATCACAGCCTAAACCGGAGGCACTGTCTCCCTCTTGCTTCAGCAAGACGCCCCATGTGGAGTAACAGCAATGCAAACCACATTGCATGGGGTCAGGCACAGGCATAACCAGAAAGGGAGGTGCAGGTTCAGGAGGTTTATCTGCGGCATCCTGCTGCACCGTGAAGGGCAAGGCAGCCCAGCGTGGGCTGCTGAGCGAGGCAGAAAACACTTAACTGGGCTTGTTACTCAAGGGGGATTTTACCGAAAACATTCCTTAAATGAATCGGATAAGTGAAAGCAAGTCATGAAAGCAAAATTGATGCTTTGGTGTCCAGTAATCTAAAATCAAAAATTATATTGAACCATACTATGAAAATGTGCAGACCATGTGCAACCCTGGATATAACTTCTAAAACTGAAACTGATTGTTTTAAGTTGCATTTAGGACTTTAGAGACATAAGGTACCAACTATTTTCTCTCTTGATTGCTCCTGAGCTTGCAAGTACTTGAAACCACATGTAACTCACCATGTTGAGAACAGTTTAGCTGATGTCAGCAGGGCTTCCTTGCAGTGCATGCAGTCATCAGGTGCACAAATCTTTGCTAGGTCAGAACTTACATTTCCACCCTATGTCACCTTGTGTCTATATTCCCTGCTCTCTCTACAATCCTGCCTATAAAAAGAGCTAATCAGTAGTTTGAGTGCCAAAACTATTACCAAAAAATATTATGTAATCAACGGTGAAATTTTGATATAGACGACTCTATAAAAAACAATGGTAAAATGGGACAGTTTAAATCAGTCAGTTGGGCTTTCCTCAGTTTATGAGAAATGGACATGCTCAGAGAATTGCAGGATTACTAAAGAAAAAAGTAGTATTAGTACTGGAAAATAACGCTGCTTTTAATTGTTTAATTTAACATTTGTTTTTCATCTCAGATGAGGTGGAAAGTTTTTTTGTATTAGTTTTCTTCTCAGAAAAGTATAGCATAATCAGAAATTCATGCACATGCATAATTAAGGCAACTGTCTATTTAGGATACTATATAAGTTGCAAGGAGAAATAAAAAAAAAATGCAATTGGTAAAACTTAACTTTGTCCTACTTCTAGCATGTTTATTTGTTCTCTTTAGTTCTTTTTTCCCCTCTGGCTATAGCTATTTTTACTTTAAGCTCGAACTATTCACTTCAAAATAACTCATGATGGCATGCTACAATTTCAGGCAGTGTCACAGACCTAATTTGGATATCTATACCAGGCAGTACCTCTCAAACAATATTTTTTTTATTTGGTTGTTCTTTGTTGGGGGAAGGATGTGCAGTTGGAAATTTATACCCTGAGCTGTACAACAGGTGCATTTCTTTTTAAAGTTTTACCTATATCGTTGGGTTGTATCTGTGAGAGAAAATTGTGCAGTGTATTTTTTTGTTGATTGACTCTGAGACACATAATACTCTGTTGTTCTCTTTCCTATCCATTTATAAACCTTCCACTGTTACAATAGGCAAATATATTTATGGACTTCAAATTAGTTCCTACCCACTGTTGACTGCTTTGCACTCTTCAGCACTGTGAAACAATTGTGAAGTTAAATTAGCCCAAACACAGCATGACAAGCTCCTCTAGTGACCTGGATTCATCACAGCAACTCCTTTGTTTCTCTTCCTCCACTGACTCATGCAGCAACAAATTTGGAAATTTCCTAAACCATAGAAATGCATTTGTCTGAGCCGTCTCTGACTGTTGGCCTTCACAGAAAACAGAGAAAAACAAACCTAGCAGGTTTTCAGAGCCAAAAGAATAAGAGTTTTTTCCTAGTTTTTTTCATGGCAGTGCAAAGGTACTTCAGTCACTTGTGATTCTGCCGTTTTACTTTGTGTGCTGGGATAGAGTTAATTTTCTCCATGGTAACCAGTATGGGGCTATGTTCTGTATTTCTGCTGAAAAGAGCATTGATAGGCCTTTTCTGCCTCTCACTCTCCCCACCAGTGAGCAGGCAGGGGGTGCACAAGAAGCTGGGAGAGGATCCAGCTGGGATAACTGATCCCAAGTGACCAAAGGGATTTCCCATACCATACAACACAATACTTAGCATATAAAGCTGAGGGAAGAAGAAGGAAGGGAGGACTATGCATGGTGGAGTCCTGCTTTCCTGGAGATGGCTGAACACCTGCCTGCCATTGGGAAGTAATGAATGGATTCCTCGGTTTGCTTTGCTTGTGTGCACGCGGTTTTTGCTTTACCTGTTAAACTGTCTTTATCTCAACCCATGAGTTTTCTCACTTTTACTCTTCTGAATCTCTCCCCCCTTCCCACCAGGAGGGAGAGTGAGTGAGCAGCCATGGGGTGCTTATTTGCCAGCTGGGGTTAAACTGTGACACTTTGAGAAGAGAATTATAATCTCTCAAAATTATGGGCCCTTGATTAATTAGATCAGAAGTCACATACTATGTGTTCCTTTCAAACTAGAATATAAGTGATTTTACTTACTGCAGCTGGAGTTCTGGCCTTTTGTACTTATGGATGACTTCTGTTTATTTCAGTAAGAGCTGTAATTTCTCTTCTGTAGCTAGGAATCTGTGTTCAAAGTATATTTGAGTGTCCATGCATACTTATGCAGATTCCCTTACTAACGAGAAAACATTATATCTCATGTATAAGCCTACTTTAGGATGTGCTTTTTTTTCCCCACCTTCGTACAAGACCATTATTAATTTGATTAATTATCTTTTGCTTTACAAGTATGTATTACTGAAGGATTACGTGTGCTAGGCTCAACGGATGCAGAAAACTTCATTGAACTTGACTTGTAGGAAGGCTGGGTTTTAGCACAGACTTTTTCATTGCAACAACACTGCTTTTGTTCATATATAGATGTATTATTATAAGGGCTAAATGCTCTGAATTAGATTTTAAAATTTAACTGAATTTAATGAATCAAGTTACCAGGTAATTTCTGTGTCAAGTGCAGTCACTTTTTATGCATTAAAAAAAAATATATTGCAGTGTCAGAGTATTTGTTAACCTATGTCCCAGATATTTTACCAAATTTCATATTATTAAATATTTATTCCTAAATTTATTAGTGTATATACAAGGACTGTAATCACTTTACTTCCAGTAACAAAAGATTGATACAAGGTAGCGTTATATTCTTGCTGAACTTTCCTTTTGTGTATCTAAAGATATTGAGTGAAGTATTTCTGCTGAATATACTAAATAGCACAATATTACTGTGTAGAATGGCATTAGTAGGTGAGCATGAAATGCATGAATTATGAAGCTATGGATACAAATCTCCATCTTCAAAATAACAGTCAGATTTTTTTAGGTCACATTTAGGAAACTCTGATATGAAGCAATGTATTTTCTTATTTTTATCACAGTAATAGATGGGTGTTGCCTCTGGACTTAGGAAATTATTCAAATTAGAGTTGTTGCTTATAAAATGCAGTATATGCTGTGATGAAAATATGTATGAGCAACAAAGTGCATTTTTCCTAAGATTAAACCAAGTTAAACAAAATTTGTAGGACCGTTGATAATTACACCATCTGATGACTGACAGCAGATTTCATTTGTCATTCATTTATTAATCCATCCAAGAAAAAGGAGTTACTTCCACTTGCTCTTGCTGTCTACGTTGCAGAAATGGCTAAAGGCCACAGTTAGCATTATAGTACTAATTGAACCTCTGGTGCAAAGTTATACTTAAACATCCTTAGAAAAAGAAGTCTTAAAATCTTGGTCAAAAAAAAAGTTAGGCAGAAACACAAAAAGTGAGCTAACACTTTTAATTGTGATTGACATTTTGTTCTTAAACCAAACTTTTCCCTTTGTCAGGCATGAGTTACTCGGTTTAAATAAGTAGTACATGAGCTTTAACCTCAATGTCGGATCACATAATGTCTGAGTTTTTTACAGTGTGTACTGTTAGTGTAGGTCAGAGACAGCTGTACTGGGAGTGGTACGTGCTGTGTTGAAGCTCAGCTTTTGCCTGCGGGAGTTTCCCATTTAAGCATTCAAAAAACCTGCACAGATAGTGTGGGAAACAAATTCCAATCTTCATGTCTGAGACACTGAACATGTAGAAATTTTTTTCCTTGCTGTGGAAGTGATCTGGCATAAAGAGAGAAATCTCCATAAAATTCACCCAATACTGCAATCGCAAAACAGACTTTAGAGTGTACTTTCACTTTGACTTCTTTCAGAAGCTCTTGGAGCTCTCTGCCCTCTTGGTCTTGGTATGCCAAGGAAAAATTCTATTGCTTAGTATCCCTCCCCACTCACTAAGATGCTTCTGAGAAGCTCCAAAGAGATATTCCTGACTTCTAGCCAGCCAGTTCCAAATTATCATTTAGAGAGAGAAGAGAGAGGTCTTGTGAGCCAAATCATACACTTCTGGAGATTCATTCATCATTATTGCTTATTAACTTCTGTTCAACAGTTAGAGTCATCAGGAAACAACTCCTAGCTTTTTCTGAAAAATATCTGTGATGAGAGAAAAACCTGAAAAGAACTGTTTAGATAGTAGAACAGCTGACACAAATTTATGGTGATCTGAACCTCTATGCACAGAATGACAAGTGCAGACTGAAGGATAGCAGAAATCGGACCATTCATTTCAGATAATTTGAATGCAATCGAGTTGGACTTGTTCAGTGATGTGCAAACTTATTCTCATAACTGGCAGCCCATTTTGTGATGGTGTCTCAGCTGTAAATGCATTTACTAGCATACAAACTAGAGACCTCTCTCCTCTGTGAAATTTTCAGCCAAGAAATGAAATGCTTGTTTATGGGTGATAGGGTTTTTGTTTTTTTCCCTGCTGTTTGCAATCCGGCTGTGTACAAGAACAGAAACAGTTGAAGACACTGAACAGTTTACGCTGAAATATAAATCAGTTAAACAAAATGATGAGCACACTCCAGAGCTGTAACAGATTACTCTGTTGTTGATAACATTGTAAGCAACAATACTGTGATGTCTGGCCCCTGTGGCAACACTTGTAATATCAAGTAAAACAGTGCTAGAGAGTGTTTCCTGGTATTGATCCTGACTGATGCAAAAAGGTTGTAATCTGAATAATTAAATCTTCTTAGCCTCCAAAAAAAAAGGGTCCCACTTAACCCAGGGTTTGTCTCAAACTCCATAATTGTGTCAAGGGATTGTTTGGGTGACTGATGGTTGACCCAGCCTGAGCACCTGCCAGAGAGCATACTATCAACTGAAAAACAGATGCAATTACACTACTTGGAACATTTACTAGCATTGTTTAATTTAATAGCCTGCGATATTTAAAAAAAAAATATTTGTTTGTTTGGGTGGTTGGTTGGTTGGTTGGGTTTTTTTGTGGCTGGACTTTTAAGCAACCTTTTAGCAAGGAACTAAAATTTACTCCAGATATTCACATCAGAAATTAAGTATCAGTCAATTCTGAGCATTCTTTCAGAACGCTATTGTCCACAGTAACATTAATAATTGAGCATTTTTATTACAGCATGATTCTGATGGCCCAGGAAGGTCAAGGGCTTGTTCTCCTCAGAGCTATGCAAACATATAATCAGAGATAGTTTCTCTATTGAAGATGTTTCAGTTTTATTATTAAATAAGGTGAAAGTCATCACCTTTAACTATGAGAGGGTATGATAATGGTTGTCATTTACTATAGGAAGTTCTGTGTTTACAGGACCCAAATCCTGAGTGCATTGCCACAGCAATCCAGGATCCAGCACTCATTGTCAAAAGTAAAAAATATTTTTAAAAAATACATCTGGCAATGAAATTCCTTTTCGAAATGTATTAACAGAAGGCAGATAAATGCACTGGTGTGCTAGTTATAGTGCATGCTGATATGATTTCAAACAGATATTTTATAAAACTAAAAAAAAAAGAGAGAAAAAAGGAAAGAAAAGTATTCTCTATTTATCTATCCTGCAGGTAACAATTATTTTCATGAAAGGCTTTTCTAAGAACTGGGTTTCTATTATAACAATGTGAATGTCACAAGAAAGCCAGTTCTCAAGAATTACATCTTTACTTTGTCAATTTGTCATTGAATATTGTGCAGATGGAAGGACAGATATTCAAGATTTGTACATTTTCCCAAAGTAGAGCTCCAGACTAAGATTTTCCCACCAGTGGTTATTCAGAGTCATAAAGGAATAAACATTCCTCTCCACTTTGAGTTTTCAGCTGCATTTTTAAATATTCAGCAAGTATGCTGGCATGGGCTTTGAGCATGTTATTGTCCACCGATACGAAGAACAGAAGATCTTGTTTACATTGTTTAGGCTTTTTTTTTTTTTTTTTTTTTTTTTTTTTTTTTTTTTTTTTTTTTTTTGCAGTAGCTGTTCGAAGGCACAAAGAGATTCCATATTTTCTGGGCTTTTTTTCCCCTCTGCTTATACTTACAGACCAGGTGAAGGGCAGAATGGAAGACAAAGAAGGCTGCCTTCGAGTAAGAGAGGCAGACCACTCCTTCACAGGCATAAGCCACCCTGTGTGGCTGGGCCTTACTGAAACAAACTTAGGTGCTTTTTTTCCTCAGGGCATATAGGTGGCTTTGTTTGAGCCCTGTGCTTATGATCCTCTGAGATATGCTCTTCTGCTTTATGCACAGCAGCTCCCAGAAGATGCAGTAGGTCTTATGCACCTTAGTGTGTCTTCTGCAGAAATTTGCCAAAGATATATTAATCTTTGGGAGTGTGAGCAAGAATAGTTCTTATCTCATACCAGATGCTTAGTAAAACAATAAAAAGAAGAGATTTTACCAGTAGTAAACAGAAAATTTTTTGTGTGTGCAAACTTTACCCCACACCATTTGCTTGCATGCAGTTTTTTACTGCAGAGATGAAATAAAACTAAGAGAATTAATGTAAGTTTGTCAGAAATTAGTTTCATAGCTGAAATGTCAGCATTTTGAATAAGCCATGAGATTGCATAGCATTTTGTTTGAGAAGCAGATATAAGGTTTTATAAATTCAAGCTGAGACTCCTCAATGGAAATTTACGAAAGGATTAAGTCACAACAGCAGCAACCAGAAAAGAGAGATAGAAAAACAGGACAGCATCTGGTTAAGGAAGGACAAGGAGTAGCCTGTTAACTCTCCAAATCATTGAATTCTTTAGAACTAATATAACTTTCTTGTTACCAATCATTGCAGGGACTTTACATGAATATTTTCTCTTTGATATCAACATGGGATCTAAAATCTAATTTCACTATGCTTGACTTTGACACCATTTTCCTAGCTGCTAAACATAAACACCCTGATATCTTTTCCTTCTATAATGCGTAATAGACCAGCAGTTTGTCAGAAGTGGAAACAAGCAAACAAAAAAATAATCTTGACCCTTTCCACAATTTCAGTCTGTTGTACCAAAATGCTAAAGTTTTCAAGAGAACACTTGAGAAACTTACTTTATCTGATGCCTTAGCTTTCTGCATTGTAAATAGAAAGTATCATTTTTCATAAATGTTTGCAAAGTATCTGCAGCTCTCTGGGCTGAAAATAGCATGCAGGTCTGTAATATAAAAGATAAGATTGAAAAAGGATGAAAATTGTGAGGCAGGACAGGATAGTTAGGTGTTGGATGAATCTGCAAAAGAATACATGCAGACACAGGTGAAGAAAAAAAGACAAGTTTCCTTTGCTAGTATTTGAATCTTCTAATGTGACAAATGAAGCTAGTGTTGTTACAAAAACTCTTGCTAAATCTGAGAGTTCTGTTTCCACAAAGAAATTTCCAGAAGATTTTTACCCTCAGAAGGATCTGAAGTAATTTTAAAAACATTTAGTAATTTATTTTGCTTCTTATCAGATGGAAGATAAGACAGACTTCCTAAAGAAGAAGAGTAAAAAGAGAAAAAAACCTTCAACACAGTTTTTAGTGTGTAGCATTTTTATATGTTACAGTGTATGACACAAAATAAGAAAAGGCACATCTACATCTATATGGATCATTTGGATCTTCTGAATTTCCTGGTTTAAAGATCTATGTGTGACATGGACATCAGTGTACTATGGAGCTGAACTACATATTTGTGTGAGATGAAACATATGAAGTGAATGAAATCCAGAATGGAATGTGGGCTCACTAAAACTGTTAATATTTTCAGCTGTAATCATTTTCTGCAGACTTATGGCTTCATTTTTCTTCTGATTTCATTGATTTGTTTTAAAGATTTTTACCCAGCTAGGGATCAGAAATGATATTATGTGATATGGAAGACAAATACTATTTGTAAGAGATGTACATTAAATGGTAAAATGGTAGAAATGGTAAAAATCTCCCTCACTTTTTTACTAGCAAATTAAAATACTAGATAAAGTACTACTACTTACGATGATAAGAAGTGGTCATCTTAATGTATTATACCAGGAAAAAAGGTCACATTCACATGTCCTAAGTGTCCTTGGTCTTCTTTGAGTTAGATTATGCCTTTACATTATTAAGACATATTTATTTAGAGCAGCTGACCTCAAAGTTCCTGAAATAATTAGAATGACGTGTCATGCGGTCAGACTGGTACAGCTTGACAATAAAAATAAACCATGCATATTCTTGTGTGGCATGGGGACATGCTGAAATAATGCTTGAAGGACTGTTACAGGTAGTAGGAAACAAACTGTATTCTAAGCAAGCTCTAAAATGAGCTATCTCTTTGTTGTATTTGAATTTGTATTTACAGGGTGCTCAATGGCATACTTGATGCTGTGTGAGAGTTGAAGGGAAGGGGATTTCTGTTTATGCAACAAAAAAAAGAGCTAAGAAATTTGGTATTGTAGATGTTTTTTTCCTGTAAACTAGTGGTATAGTGGTTTACAAAAATGAATATTAAGAAATAAATTTTCTTCTGTATGAAGCAAAACTAAAAAGACCACTAATTTTATTTTTTTTAATTTAAATTTTTTAAGGCCACTTAAACCACTAATTTTATTAATATTTATACTAAATATTTGATCTAAAATATAACTAAAATGCTTGAATATGTATTTTCATGACCAGACCAGCCTGTGCAAAGAAATTGATAAGTTAAATTGTAATATATAAAAAGATGTTACTGTGTATAATTTTGCAAATATTTCATCTCATTTTTCTTCAGCTGTAACATATTTTTGCTTTGCTTTGCCTTTGAACAGGGATAAACAGCATCATGTTTATCACTGTATTTTAGATAGACAGTTATATACATAACAGTTAATCAAACTCAGATGCTGTCTTATCTATTCTTATTTAGTTAATAACTAAGTAACTGCATATATGATTAAGAGAGAAATCTGTTCCAAAAGTTATATTTCCTGAATACCACTATACAGCAATAACTGACAGTACAGATTCCTTCAGTTTTTATATAGTTGAGCTACTTGTTGCATGTTTGTGATAGCAGTTAAAAATATTGGTGTTTTAAGGACTTGTGGATATAAGTTAGTGGTGGGTGGGAAAATTCAGAATTACCATTCTGTGGTAAAATATGCTTATTTTATGCAATTAGTATAAAAGATTAGGTTGTGAAAATGGACACAAAATTTTCAGGATTTTTTCTTTTGCAGGAATAATACAATTTTCAAAGCTTTTATTGAAATAAAATACATACCGATGAAACTAAAAAAAGTTCTTTTGATTTATTGACTTGATAAATAATTTCTTCTTAGAGTCCAAACACTGTTAAACTATGTTTTATGCATTTTATGTAAGGTAGAGTTGTACACTGAAAGAGTTATAATTGCATGATACTCTCCAGTGGAAGTTCCTGGGACTACTTTTCTCATGATACAACTATTAACATCCAATTTATTTCCAAATCCAGTAAATGAAAGTTATGTTTCGTCATGTAAAATGTTGTACAGTTGGAGAGTTGCTAACATTTGCTCAGATACTGAGTTCCTGCTTCCAGGAAGCAGTGGATCACACTGGGGGAATTCAGCTGCACTTTAGCTGAATTGAAATTAAGTATTTCCAGCATGTTCAAATACAGCAGCCCTTCTGTTTTCAGATAGCTTGTGAATTTCTTAAAATACTAAACACAGAAATGAATTCTCCCTTAAAGTTCCCTGCAAACCACCTTCCAGTTATTCATACTCAAAAGGAAAACTGAGATTGTTAAAGTCTTGCTAATCCAGCTGAATGTGTTAAGATTTCAGCTGAGTGCTTGGGAGGTGAAAATGCATCTGCCATGCAGTGAATGCTTACAGAGTAACACTAGATTTATTTAAAGTCAAATATTCTATCAAGCAAATAAGTGAGTTCTTGGATTTCCTGTTGGACAATATTTGTAGCTGAAATTTTTTAAAAAGAGTTTCTAGAAGGCGATTGGTAATATTTAAATCTGCATTACTTTTAGGCTAATGAGACTTTATTGATACGATATTTGATTTGATATTGATATTGATATTTCATTTGAATTAGCTTAACAAAAGTTTGAGGTTTTATTTATGTAGTAATTTCCAGAGTCTTTGAAAGAGTGCCTATCTCTACCCACAATGCAGACTTCTTTCTGACTGAAGCCTGTAAAGCAGTGTGGGAATTGCCTGTTCAGGTAAGCCAGATACTGTCTGTCCAGGGACATTAAAGATATTATTAAAAAGTGATTTCTATATATTTCTGAATGTGAAAATGCAGATAAGACCATTTTTGGTGAAATTGAAAGTCTATCTAGCTTAGCATATCTATAAATGGCAAGTAGAGAGTGGTTAAAGAAAAAATACAAGTAACAGCAAAAAAATCAGAGGAAGTAAGAAAAAGAATATTACCATTAATATACTGAAATAATTTACATTTCAACAATGAAGAACTGTCAGTTCAGTAAAGAAAAAATGAACATCTGACTTTATAGAATGTTGCTATCTTTCTATGTGGTTGAATTTCAGAAGTGTTTTGAAATCACACATTTGGGAAGTTCTTGCTTCACTAAAATACTTGGGAATTCAAATATTTTTGTATCCTTGTTCAGATAATATGATCTAAAAGTTCCCAAGGTCATTTGGTTCTCATAAATAATTGTACAAGTTTATCTCTTCACCTGCTTTGCTCACTTTCCTGTTGTTGGGTGTTATGTGTCTGATCTCTCAGCCTATGAAATTATATTTTTAAATGTTTTCTGAAAGAAAAATATTCAACTGCTTTTATCTTTCATTCCTGCCTGAAAGATGCAAATGGAAAGAAACACAAAACTTCAAGTGCAGCACTGATTCACTCCACTACAGGGCTCTGTGAGATACGCATTAATGAGCTGTTAATTGTTTCTAGGTTTCCCTAATTATGATTCCTTTTACTATAACAAAAATATTTTTGTTGACATACTGAAAGCTACAGGATATTTGAAAGAGTAGTAAAGAGTAGACGGGATAAGAATTGTTGTTTCGATGCAGATCTTCAAAATGGTGACTTCAGCTTGTCTGTTTCTCAGCACAGCATTTACACCAAAGGGACAGTCTGGAGTAAACGAAAAAAAACTCGAAGGCCTCATTAGCCTTTGTGTTTATTACCACTCTTCACCAGCAGTCTCACCATGTAGAACATCATGGTTTTCATCGACCAAGCATCTGCAGTCGTACACTGACTGGCTGCAACATGCTGATTTTAGGCTTCTGAGTATTTCTAGCATGGCAGACTTTTCAATGATTGTGAAAGACAAACAAAGAGTTCATGGGACAGAGTAGTGTGACCCACACCACAGCCTTGACGGGTGCAGTTGGAGATAATGCGTACTGTCAGAGGGAGAGAGGAAGGGGATCTGGGGGAATATAAATATAGTAATTTTCTCACAGTTTTCCATTATAGCATTTGAGCTGTCAAAAGCTTTGCTTAAGGCTCACAGAGCTCAATTCAAGCGTGGGTAGTTCAAAGCTTACTAAATTCCAATTATGATATCACACAACTGTAAACTTACTTAGCATTCATGATACTAACACAGCTGCTTTAAAGTGAAGAACTATAATTAATCCCTCTATCCACTGTCAAAAATTAAAAAAAAAAAATCATTTAGTGTTTTTATTCATTCTGCTCAGGAGAAAAAAAAAGACTGAGAACCATTGTTCATCACTAGACTGCAGCTATTATATATTGTGATGGCTAAAAACTCTTTTGGTTTTGATTTTCCTTCAAATAGAAAAAAAAAAGAGTGAAAAACAGTTCTAAACCAAAAATTCTCTATTATTTCACATTCAAAAATCATTACAAAAGGAAGTGATATTATTTACATGTAGCGCATAAAAATGTTTGTCAAATTATGTAAAAATCACATTATCTTTACATTCAGTTATTTTGTCAATACAGAATTGTCAAAGCAGCTTGGGCATCAGCTGTGATCCCAGATTTTGTGTAGATAACACAAACAATGGTTTGCTGGTAGAAGAGATGACAGGATGAAAGACAGATTTTCTAATTTAATTAGAACAATCTTGAATGATGATTTAATAACTCTTGAACTAGTTTGGATCTGCTTCCAACATCAATTGATGAGGATAAATAAGCATGACGTGGTCTTATTTGATGTTTGCAGATAGGTAAACAGGATCAAAATATCGCCTAATACTGCTGCCAATGAAGCCGAGACACTGCCTACTTCCATTTTGGTTTTATGTTTAATCCAAAAGCAGTCATATTTTACAGCTGAGAAATTACTTCTCTGCAGTAATTGCTTCATCACTGTTGTTTGATATATGATAATCCAAGCTGAAAGACTTTAAAAGACAATTTTTTGCTGATGTCTGTATGCAGCATATATTTTCATGCCTGTGCTGCTTTGTTCAGGAAGTTCTGTTTTCTCTGCCTCATCAACTGGGGAAATCACTGTCTGACCCAAGAGAATCTTTTTTTCGATATGCAAATCATTATTATCACTGTCCCAGAAATAGCCCTTCAAACACCTCAGGACAAATGCTGCTTTTGGTTATCCTAGTCCAATTCAGGAGTAGCCTCAGGAACTTCAGTAGTGCAATCATGGCTGCACATGGACGTAAGTGGTTGCAGAGCATAGCTCATCTTACACTTCCAGACAAAGAAGCTTGGCACCATTTCTCAGAGGCTTTGAGAAGCAGAGCTGTCATGAGGAAACTGGATGCAGAACCACAGTGCTCAGTGATTTACCCTCTGCAGGTGTGTTTTTTTGTTTTCCTAAGTGTAGAGTGGATAGAGATTTAAATTCTAAGATTTCTAAGATTTTTTTTTCCTACAAGGCATCCATGCTGATGAGTCACTACTGGCTGTCACCAGCATCTGTTCTCATCTGCTCTCGTCTCCC
Source organism: Ardeotis arabs (assembly GCA_011801015.1). Taxonomy (NCBI): domain Eukaryota; kingdom Metazoa; phylum Chordata; class Aves; order Otidiformes; family Otididae; genus Ardeotis; species Ardeotis arabs. The sequence continues at coordinate 9,826 of JAAGAY010138077.1, read as the reverse complement.
AGATACCTTACTGAAAGTAGGAAGCCAGTAATACTAACTTAAGAAAGTTGTCTAATGCTTCTTTAGTTTTCAGTGTGGGCAATATTAACCTTGACACTTCCAGCCAGGCAGAGGTGATCAAGATCTCCCTCTCTAGGGAAGGCTTCACCCAGCATTCACAAACTATAACAGAGCACCGGACTGTTTTCTAAGGTAGACTTACTCTTAGGAAATTCTAGAAAAAAAATTATAAGACTGCATGATTGCATAAAATGTCAAACTTCCAGGTACGTATTTTTATGCCTTGGAAAGGCATAGCTAAATCCCCCAGTTGTTAACAGACTTATATGCAACATAGTCATAGAATTATAGAATCTTTAAGGTTGGAAAAGACCTCTGAGATCAAGTCCAACCATCAACCCAACACCACTATGTTCACTAAACCATGCCTTGAGATGCCATGTCTACATATTTTTTTTAACACCTCCAGGGATGCTGACTCTGCCACTTCCTTGGGGAGCCTCTTCCAGTGCCTGACTACTCTTTCAGTGAAGAAATTTTTCCTAATATCCAATCTAAACCTCCCCTGCCACAACTTCAGGCCATTTCCTCTTGTTCTATCACTCATTACTTGGGGGAAGAGACCAACACCTGCCTCTCTACAACTTCCTTTCAGATGGTTCTAGAAAGCAATGAGGTCTCCCCTCAGCCTCCTCTTCTCCAGACTAAAAAATCCCAGTTCCCACAGCCCTTCCTCATAAGACTTGTTCTCCAGACCCTTCACCAGCTTCATTGCCTTTCTTTGGACGTGCTCCAGCAACTCAATCCTAAACATCCTTCTTTTATTGAGGGGCCCAAAAGTGCACACAGTATTCGAGGTGCAGCCTCACCAGTACTGAGTATAGAGGCACAATCTCTTTCCTACGCCTGCTGGCCACACTGTTCCTAATAGAAATCAGGAGGCTGTTGGCCTTCTTGGCCACCTGGGCACACTGCTGGCTCATGTTCAAGCCGGCTGTCTACCAGCTCCTGCAGGTCCCTTTATGCTGAGCAGCTCTCCAGCCACTCTTCCCCAAGCCTGTAACATTTCATGGGGTTGTTGTGACCCAAATGCAGGACCTGTTACTTGGCCTTGTTGAACCTCATACAGTTCACCTTGGCTCATCAATCCAGCCTGTCCAGATCCCTCTGCAGAGCCTTCCTATCCTTGAGTAGATCAATACTCCCACCCAATTTACTGTCATCTGCAAACTTACTGAGGGAGCACTCAATCTCCTCATCCAGATCATTGATAAAAATGTTAAACAAGATTGTCCCCAAGACTGAGCCCTGGGGAGCACTGCTTGTGACTGGCTGCCAACTGGATTTAACTCCATTCACTACAGCTCTCTGGGCTCAGCCATCCAGCCAGTTTTTAACCCATCGCATGGTACACCTGTCCAAGCCACGAGCTGCCAGCTTCTCTAGGAGAGAGACAGTGTCAAAGGATTTGCTAAAGTCCAGGTAGATAACATCCACAGCCTTCCTGTCATCCACTAGGCAGGTCACCTGGTCGTTCATTCTGGCTTTAATAAGCATTTTAAAGACAAATGTCTTCATCTAATATGCTTGTTGTTGTACCTCAGATTTTCTCTATTAGTTGCTATTTTGTAGGCAATGGTGTGCAATGGCCACTTCTGTCTGAGATGTAGTCCTAGTGCTTGTAATACTTCCTGTTAGAACATGAACTGTGAATTAAAAAAAAATTGCCTGGCCTTGTGAATATAGAATCATAGAATCATAGAATGGTTAGAGTTGGAAGGGACCTTCAAAGGTCATCTAGTCCAACCCCCCTGCAAGGAGCAGGGACATCCCTGACTAGATCAGGTTGCTCAGAGCCTCATCCAACCTGGCCTTGAACGTTTCCAGGCATGGGGCTTCCACCACCTCTCTGGGCAACTGTTCCAGTGTTCTACAACTCGCATTGTAAAAAATTTTTTCCTAACATCCAATCTAGATCTACCTCCCTCTATTCTAAAACCATTACCCCTTGTCCTATCACAACAGGCCCTACTGAACATCCTCTCCCCATCTTTCCTGTGGGCCCCCTTGAGGTACTGGAAGACCGCTATCAGGTCTCCCCGGAGCCTCCTCTTCTCCAGGCTGAACAGCCCCAACTCTCTCAGCCTGTCCTCGTAGGAAAGGTGCTCCAGCCCTCTTATCATCTTTGTGGCCCTCCTCTGGACTCTCTCCAACTGGTCCACGTCCTTCTTATGTTGGGGGCTCCAGAACTGGACACAGTACTCCAGGTGGG
>JAAGAY010138076.1:0-15151 GCA_011801015.1 Ardeotis arabs | reverse complement strand
TCCCCGCTGGCTCATTTTGCGGCTCAGGGGGACCGCCTGCTCCTGCGCCCTTAAGACTCCCTTCTTGAAGAGCAACCAGCTCTCTTGGACCCCTTTGTTCGCTAAGACTGAATGCCAGGGGACTCCCCCTACTAGTCTCTTGAACAATTCAAAGTCCGCCCTCCGGAAGTCCAAGGTAGCAGTTTTACTATTCCCCCTCCAAGCTCCACCATGAATTGAGAAATTTATCATTTCATGGTCACTCTGTCCAAGGCAGCCCCCAACCTCCACATCTCCTACCAGACCTTCCCTGTTTGCGAACAGCAGGTCTAGTGGGGCAGTTCCTCTCGTGGGCTCTCTGACCAACTGCATTAGGAAGGCATCCTCTATGCACTCCAAAAACCTCCTAGACTGCTTCTTCTGTGCTGTGCTGTACTCCCAGCATATGTCAGGGAAGTTGAAGTCCCCCATGAGGACAAGGGCTGACGACCGTGCAGCTCGTGCCAGCTGCTTGTAGAATACCTCATCTGTCTCTTCATCCTGGTTTGGCGGTCTATAACAGATGCCCACCAGGATGTCTGCCTTGTCAGCCCTTCCTCTGATCTTTACCCATAGGGATTCAATGTTATCATCCCCAGTCACAATCTCAGTAGCAGAAAAGGATTCCCTAACATAGAGAGCCACACCACCACCCCTCCTTCCTTGCCTGTCCCTCCTGAAGAGTTTGTAGCCGTCCATTGCAGCGCTCCAGTCATGGGAACAATCCCACCACGTTTCTGTTATGGCAACTAGGTCATAGTTTGCCTGCCGCACTATGGCAGAAGGCAAGAAACAACCCAGAAGTACTTCCCAGCACCTGAGCAGAAACATCTGCACTATCACATCTGTGATTCTGTGATTCTGTAAGTGTAGTGATCAGTAATTTGATACATCAGAGAACAGTCAGTGTAGCTTGAATTTAAACATAAGGATAGAACGGATGCAATTGTCTTAAGAAAATCTGTGTAAGTATCTATACTAGGTTTCTTCTTAATCTGAAGAAATGGAACTGGTGCCCACAGAAAAGATGAGCCATGTTTGATTTGATTTCTGCTCTGACTGCTAGCCCAAAACGCTGCATTTCTGATGATATGCTGTGGACCGCATAGTTCAAATTGCTAGAGTACTTCCAGAGAATATCACTACTTGTACCAAAAACATTCTGATAGCAGAGTTGATAGCTGCAGGCAATGATGCTGTGGTGTGCCTGTTAAGGACTTTAGCAGAGATATCCTCTGAGAAACAGCAACAGAAATTGCAACAAATTGCTTATTTTCTTTGCATATTCTGGACTCATTTTGTCGCAAAGGGAGAAATAATGTTGTCTTGTGCAGACATAGATAGATTCTGAACTCTCTTCCCAAGACAATTTTCCTCTACTGAACATATCAATCCTAACTTAGAATTACAGTGGACAGAATAATTTATTATAATTAGCATTTTTTTTTTCACAAGGCTGTAGTTACCCAGTTCCTGATGTTTTATATTAATCCTTTTTCCAGAACTCTTTCAGAGCACAGCCATGGCTCTACATAAATAATTCTTGGCAAGCAGCACTTGCCACATACACAGTGGCTTCCCTGTTGCGTAATCTATATTCACAATACAGAAGTTGTTAATTTTCAGTGAACAAAAGCCATGATTTTGTTCTCATATACAGTGAAGATAATTCTAAAGAGATTATTTCGGATGTTGCGCACAGACACATTGCTAAAATAAGACTCAATGCAAGAGTACATGGTTACATGTCCAGAATGTCTTACCTGTGAATATTCTCAAATTTGCTTAGAATGCATTCTTCCCATTAGCACTAGTGCTAGCAAACCTGTTTATTAGAATATTTGCAATGATATTACATAAAAGGAAGACAAACACAGACAAAACAAGTCTATTTTTATGTAATCAAATATTCATGGAAATTTTCTGCCATGTTAATGGAAACCCCTTTATTCTGTTCTGAGAGTATTTTCCAGATCCACTTGTATTATTTCTCCCAAGTCACGTTATGTGTGCCAGTAGTATGGCGGTATGGAAGAAGCAGAAGAAAAGTCATGTTTATTTGCACTTTTCCTGTGACTTGGCCAGCTTTCCAAGGTAAGGTACCATTCCTCTAGAGAGTGGATTTGTACAAGTAATAAAAGTTTACTTACCAATGACAAATTTTGACAGACCTGACACATGTTTTGGTAAATGATTAAATTTTTCTAATAAAAAAAAATACATTGCAAAATCTGTTCTAGATGTCAGCAGCACTCAGGATAGATCTATGCAGGAAAGCATTGAAGCTGGAGATGATGACAATTAAAAAAGTTACTGTAAAGCTGCAAAAGCAGCTGGGTTTAGAAGACGTGACAATGGGGAAGTTTTGAAGGAGAATGAAAGTGCTGGAATTCCTTAAGGCACCACTCTTGTCTAAAACTTTCAATAATTATAATTTTCAAAAATTAGGACTGTGTGGAGGAAACTTGATGACAACAGAAGTTGATTCAACAAGTTATAGTGTGATGATGACCGAGCCAGAATGCATTACCAAGGCAGATGGGAACCAGCATATCATAGAGAAAGAACTCTGAGAAGCAAAGTTATAAAAGCAGAACGGAATTCAATAGTTGAAAATGGCAAGTCATGCACAGGGGATTAATGCAGGATTCTGCTGCAAGGTAAAGACCTTTTGTTTCAAGTGAGTGACAAAGAGAAGGACATGCGTACATCTTAGCCCGTGGGAGGATCACTGTGAGTCACAGGTGTAACCCAGTCAGAGACAAACTGAAGGTGACACCAAGATGCATTAGATGTAGCATTTCCACCAGAAATAGGGAAGGTCATGTCAGTTTACAATTCTTTGTCTGGGGTACAATGTGTATCTGTGTCACCCATGCTCAGAGAGAGCGAAGTGGGATAATGAGGGAAATTAGGAGTCTGTGTTACCACCTGACCCTAGAAAAGATTGTCTTTGCACATTAGTGAAATGGAAGTTGAAGGAGGTTGTCTGCATCATTCTTTGCAAATGCATCAGAGGGAATATACTTGAAACAGGAACTGTGCTATGAACCATCAGATGCATTGGTTTCTGGAACAACCTAGCAGCTCCAACAGGGCTGAGGACTCTCTGATCCAGAGGGTTTCTGTCAGCCTATTTACATAGTGGCAAACATCATTCTTCTGTCAAAGTGTTCATAGAGATGGTTTTCAACAAAAGCAATGCTGGTATGCTGTTCGATGGTAGGGTGGCACAGATACACCAGCTGTGTACTGGATCCCTGTAAAATTACTTGGCAGGTCACGAGAAGAACTGTTTGCTGGTTTGGGCAGTCGTCACTGCCTGCACAGCTCTTCTGTTTCCACTGGTGAACAGGAGGATGCTGGATGGATGGATCCAACCCATGGACTATGTTGGGTTACTGTGCTGTACTGTATACATAACCACTCCGTACCCTCTCCTGTGTTGTCTGGCATTCATGTATGAATTCATGTTCATATTTGTATGAATAGAGCAGAAACCTAAGAGGAAAATACACATGGTAAGGAATTAATATCTAAGAAACAGAAGAGAAAATGTACAGTCAATCAGCCAGTGGCAATTGTAGTGAGTCAATGGCAATATTATTAAAGAACAACTTCTGTCCATTGGTATATGACACCACAGAGCATGTGCATGTCTTGCCCGTTACACCCATCCCAGGGTCAATGGCATAACGCCTCTGCCCTCTCCCAGCCTCATCCCCCATGTTGTCTCTCTGAACAGCATTAACAATATCTCTCCAGCAGCTTGGAAGGCTCCAAAGCCTTCCTTCTTCCCCAAAAGCAGAGAAGCCAGGCAGCAAAGCCAGGGGAACAGTTTGCCAGTGGAGGGAGGTGTGGCCATGCCTGCTGGCCATGGAGCCAGGCAGGAGGGAGTCACAGCAGCAGGGCTTGGGGCAGGGTCAAAGGAGGACAAGGGACAGTGGTGCATGGGAAGCTCTGCATGCTAATGCTCTTCACCATTGTGTGGCTCACTCTTGCCATACTGTTTTTATTTTACCAAGAGAATCATTTTACCAGAGCTGCTTCATTCTTCAAGAGGCCATGCTCTGTAAGCACCCTTGCACTCAAGAGAAAAAAATGTGGGTTAAACAATTTACCTTCTCCTTTACCACATATTTAAAATTGTCCGAAAAAATGAAGATGGGATTCTGAAAATCCACAATCAGGACACAGCCAGAATGTTGGACATTTTTTGGAAAGAGAGCCATACAACATGTCCTTTATCCCTGGGATGTCAGTGACCCAGCAGAGCTGTCAGCTGGCTAGCACAGGAGGAATTAACACATGTTATAGCGCCAAAAGGTGGCATCCTGCACTAATTCTATCTCCATAGTGGGTATTTTAAGATGACAGCTCACACATCCAGGTTGTCACAAAAAGCTCAGGCTGCACAAGTGACACAAGAATCAGGTGGCTGGGAGCAAGTTCATCCTTCAGAGGTAGGAGAGTGAGAAATTAGTATAATTACAGACTGTAAGTGGTTATAAGAAGCAGGGAATTGTTAACAGCCTTTGCATGCTGGCAGGACTGAGAGGTAAGCTCCAGTCCTTGCTGTCTTGCCATGAAGAAACTGAGCCACAACCAGATCAGATCTCGCCACATAAACCAAAATGTATTTTTGAAAAGGTTTGAGAAGCAGTGATTAGCAATAGTACTTCTCTAAGCTGACTCACCTTCTACCTTACCTCTACCCACCTGTAGATGATGGCGCTGCCTGTATTTTTGGTTTTGCCCTCTTAGCCTCACAAGGGCCTCATGTTGTGCCATTCATATAACATAGTCCATGTAGCTTTTTCTGAACAGCTGGGCTGAAGCTTTTTCCAGTCCAGTTTTCAGATCTCTTTTGGAATAGGATGGGAGAAGTCCTTAAGGGCAATTTTTCAAATTTTCCTCAACCCTTAATGTTGCAATACGGACAGGACCCTCGTGGATGGTGAACTGGAGACCTTTATTGTCCGGCAGCATAAGACTTTTATAAGTTTTCTAAGTTACACGCAAAGTGCACGCACCTAATCATCTAATTCGATTGGTAGCAATATACTGTTCACGCGCCTCATGCATCATTTGGATTGGTTATAGATTTTTAGTTGTCTTTACTGTTTTTGCCTTTGGTATTTACTTATCTTGTTCTCATTGCTGTTTTTTGTTATTGAGCAAGTGGTGTTCAAGGACATAGCTCAAATTCTTTAATATCAGACAGCTGTGCTACTCTCTCTGTTCCCACAACTTAAAAAGCCCTCCACATATAGGGGTATTAGAGCATTTGGCTTTCCAGGCACACATCGCACAAACATAGGTATTCCTATCAGCGTTGTATGTACAGCTACCATTTACAAGCCAGGTTAGGCATGAGCCACACAACAACACATAGGATATAATTTTAGGGACAGCTTTTGAACCTTTGGCATAAAAAAGAGCAGATGAATTTGTAAGAGCTTTACAGAAAGCAGTACTAAACAGAAGTTTTCTCCGAGCTCTTAAAAGCCATCCATATTAGGGAATTCTGTCACAGATTTCTCTAAACTAGCTTCCTAAAAGTTCATTGGAAAACTTACTTTTCCTCTTCTTTGTCCGTTTCTCAGTTACTCATATATATTTTATTCAAACTTACTTTTCTTGAAGATGTTCCATTTTGTTTACATGAAGAGGTTTTGCAAGCTTGTATCAATATTGATGATTAGTGAAATGCTTTTCCAACTCCAGGATGTAATTTCCATGGGGAAAGAGGAAAAAAAAAATCCTGTGCCTGAACTAGTTTATTGAAAACTAGAACAAAAGCTAATGTAAAAATCTCAAAAATAATTTCAAACTGCTCTTCTCAAGCAAAACTCAGCAATTTCTCCATCTCCCATCACCACAGCGTTCACAAAAGCACTCCACAGGGGTTCGACTTTGCAAACAGAGGAAAGAAGCTGAACTAGGTCACATTTAGCAGCTCACCACTTTGCCAATATCTCTTTAAATCTAATCATTCAAGTCCCACATCTAGCTTCTCACAACTCCAAATTTATTTTTTTTTTTTGTAAAGCCAACAAATAGTATCTCCAGCAGTGGTCCTCATGAGGCTGTGCCACTCATAAATGACTACGAGATGGAGAAGCTGACATGTTTGCTGGAGAATAAGCATCACATTAATTAAAGGTGCTCTCAAGGGAACAAAATATAAACCCCAGCAATTGAACTGAGCAGCCTCTCCCCGTGTCGTTCAGGAGTCTCTAGGGTAAAGCCAAATGAGGTATAATTAATATGCCTGGGAACTCGTAAACAAACAAGAGGGGCAGGGTGGGAAGTTGGATGTCTGTGTCCTTTTGCATGTAGGTTTATCAGAGTTGGTAGCTAATAAATACTTTTGGGAGTCCTTATCTGCTGGAAATTTTCTTCCTTCTGGAGCAACATTTCTCTAGAGACAACTTGTGCCATGCAAGAGGCAGAAGGATCTTTTTTCCTTAAAAGAAGTGGTGCCAAAATTATACTATCAGAGACACTTTTTAAGCTAAAGACGGGGTTGTTGACTAAAAGCTGAATGTGTCTGAAATGGAGATGTCCTCTGTACTGAAGTCTTCCCAGTGGTGGTTATAGCATCTCTTAGTGCTGGGATCATGGGGAGATACTAAGCAGCACAGTACAACACTCTGTATACATATTATAAGGACTGGTGCACAGCACTCACATTTACAAGCCCATAAAATATTCATGAAGACTAATCCATAGCTGAACTGGAGCCTAACCAAGTCAAACTATAACTTTATTTCTTATCCTCGTCACATTGCACAGCAGGCAAAGCTAGAAATAAGTAGATGATAATTTGGAGCAGCTTCCTGTTTGAAAGTAATTTAGCCCAGGAAATGCTGTCCTTCCAGCCAAGTAAATAGGAAGTATCTTGAGTCATTAGCATGAGACAGCAATCTCCCTAATTTCCTCTCTCCAATTCCTTTCTCAAACCCCACTGTTCTCCACAATCTTGGAGGAAGATCTGCTGCAGATTCAGTATCTACTGAAAATGTGATGGGGAGCCTGTAAATCACATTCAGTAAATCCATACCACTGAGCCGATGAACAGTCCCTGCACAGGGAGGGAGAGTATTAAACATGGACATTTCTGCACATATTTTTTCAAGCCTGACCAAGTAGGCAAAGGGATAGACATGAGCAAGCCTGGCCTCTCACTTGGCATTTCAAAACAAACCCTGACACCAGCCCTTTCATCAATGTAAAAACTAGTGTATCAAAAAGTAGCTGCTTCATTTCAACCCTGATATGCAGGCACTTGTCTTTAAATCATAACATTTAAATAGCAATTGTTAATTAATATTATTGTCACGCTACCAATGTTTTGCTGAAGACACTAACTGAATATGAGGAAAGTAATAGTGCATCCTATATTGACTGAAAGTAATCTGATCAATTAAATAATTTGCCTAGCAGAAGATTGCTTTTACAATCTGAGCTAGGATTAAATTCAAAACCAAAACGCAATCAGGTTGAATGACAAGTATTGGTGGTGGGAGAGGGAAGAACTATGGGAATAAAAGACAGCTGAGCATGTTCTCCATTTTTGGAGTACAAGAATTGTTCCAAATATTCCTTTGAAGTTTGAGATCGGGTGTTGGTTGACATAAAAGGCCTTCTCACCACAAGTGAAACATAAAAGAATGTTATCCTTCAGTGTTACTTATTCCAAGTTTCATTAAACCTCATTCGGCTGTTATATGGCTTAACTCCCCTGTGTCTCAGCTCTGACAGTAGTATGACAAAAATACCATTGTATCAGCATCAAGCAGAAGACAGTGAAGCAGCATCAACATTTCAGAACAAAGGAATATGGGTGTCTAGTTTGTTGTATTTAACCTGAAAAGTGCCAGGATTGATCCTGTGTCTGCTGAGATTTATATAATCATAGAATCATAGAATGGTTAGGGTTGGAAGGGACCTTCAAAGGTCATCTAGTCCAACCCCCCTGCAAGGAACAGGGGTATCTTCCACTAGATCAGGTTGCTCAGAGCCTCATCCAACCTGGCCTTGGACATTTCCGGGGTTGGGGCATCCACCACCTCTTTGGGCAACCTGTTCCAGTGTTCCACCATCCTCATTGTCAAAATTTTTTTCCTAATATCTCATCTACATCTGTCTCCCTCTATTTTGAAACCATTACCCCTAGTCCTGTCACAACAGGCCCTACTGAACAGTGTCTCCCCTTCTTTCCTGTAGGCCCCCATTTAGGTACTGGAAAGCCGCTATAAGGTCTCCCTGGAGCTTCCTCTTCTCCAGGCTGAACAGCCCCAACTCTCTCAGTCTGTCCTCATACGAGAGGTGCTCCAGCCTTCTGATCATCTTCATGGCCCTCCTCTGGACCCTCTCCATGTCCATAATCATTGGTTTAGCATCAGAGACATGAGTAAAACAAGGTGGTGGAAAACCAAAAACCACTGTGGGGCCCTAACTATGTTGCACGTTTGGATTGCGAAACTGAAAGCTCACAAATCTTTCAGAGTCTGAGTACAGAATGAGATCCTTTAAGGATTGAACATAGGGGCATAGTGGTCCGTGCAGGTTTGGGGGCTTTGAGAAGTGAGAGGTTTCATATAGAGTAAGGAACTGGAAAAAATCAGTGGGATGTGAAGGGACTGGGAATGGGTTTCTCTCTGTGCTCTTTTACAGACTGCTCTGTTCTTGAATCCCATCTACCCCCATGCCAGCCCTAGCTGCTCCCTCCAGGCCCCCAGAAATGTTGTTTTGGCCTCTGTCATCCCTGGTTCCACAATCTCAGAGAATATGCCTTTCCCCCTGCAGAAGCTCCCATTCATTCACTGTAGGCCACTGACACATGGATGACTCAGAAGGGTGATATGAGATGCTAAACTTGAAGTCCCTAAACATTGTCAGTCAAGGCTCTCCTTATGAAGACATTTAATCCTTTTTCTATCATGGATGTGAGCTACAAATTCAAGGCCTCAGGAAGCAACTTTGCTGATGTCCAGCAAATCCATGTCTATTTGCAGTAAGAGTGGTGGTGGAAACCACAAAGAAGGAGAAGAAGCTGTCCTGTTTCTCCATACATGCATACTGTCACACATGAGCAACAAAGCAGCCCCAGCTTGTCCAACAATTGACCCCAGTGTCTGCACAATTTCTTCCATTTCTCAAAATGCAGTGGGGAAATCAAGATTTACCTGGGCTAAACGTCACCCTGAAGAGCTCAGACAAGCAGAGGAAGAAGAGCAGAAAGAAAGAAGAGTAGAAAGAAAGAAGAGTTAAACGCTTGCAAGCATTTTTACCAGTAGCCTGAGAAATGTAGAGAGAATGCATAGAGGAGACAGTGCAGAGCAGGAAAAGGGATCTTTCTCAAAAGTGAGGTGAGAGGAAACAGTGGGGGGAACCCCCACTCTGCCCAGCACACACACACAACAGGGACCAGCTGGAACAGCCTTTCAGCCTACACAGACCAGTACAGAAAGATAGCTAAAGAGACCCTCTAAATATGCTGAATATGCTCTGCATGCAGAACGGGCTATTTCATTGCATGATGCCAGAGGACATTTATTTCAGTGTTTTCTACCACATAACCTAAATCACCTATGGTCTCACCCACCATTCACTGTGCTGGGCTTACACTGAGAGGACAGGAGCCTGGCATGACAGTTCAGTGGGCAGCACCACTCTGTGTGCCTGTACTGGGTCCAGCCTCAGACTGACATCAGGGATTTAGGCTACTAACAGAATATTACTGCATTTTTGCTTCATTGAGTTCTTCCTGAAGGATAAAGTCTTCAAGATTCACCCATCAAGTCACCACAGTCTTTGTCTCATAGACGTATAGCTGTGCACGACTGAGGAGCACTATTAGAAAATTATGAAGACATGTTATATATCTGCACTTTACCATTTTGACCTAAACAATGGTTCTTTTCATGCACACAAAAGCATTCATATATGTTTAGAGAACAAAAAGGAAGTCAGAAAATTATGTGCAAAAGCAAAGAAGATAGACGAAGAGTTCTGAAACAATAAACAACATTTTCAGAGATTACCAATGACAAATAGCCAATTTACATTTACAGTATCTGTGCATAAAAAGGTGAAACAGTAGTAAAGGCAGAATAAATAAATAATGGAACATTGCAGAGGAATGAAAACTACCTTTCTTTGTTCAAGCAGCTTGCCAAGGCCAGTCCCACATTTTGCATTCTGCAAGGCATGCTTGGTTGTTTAAAGCAGCATTTCTAATGTCTGAATTGATTAATTTTTTTTTATCACAAGCTAAAGCGTCTGGCTGGATGCTTCAGTCAGAGGAGAAAGAGCAGCATCCTTCAGGCTACAGGACATGATGCTGTTGTAAGATGCTATTGTGTATGGGGTGGCACAGTATGCTTATGATGTCTGTGGCCCGGGAATTGAAGGCCTATTTCAGAAAAAACAGGTTATTTCATATGTACTCTCCCAACAGGGACATTAAGAAGAGAGTTTTGTAGTTATCAAAGTTTCATTTGTATCATGCAGACTCTTGCACCTACTTTTGTAGTAAGTTCCACAGAAACCTATTTACCTTTAGATTGTGATGTATTGTGCAAAGAATCAGTATCATATGTACTTTCCCTTGACCTTAATATCTTCAGTAGAACACAGAATAGATATTTCATAAAAAAAATTACTTCTTGTTAAATTGAACTAATAAATCAATTATTTGTAAACATACAGCACCATCTCCTTGCAATGAGTAATCTATCTGTCATATATTTTGCAGTACCAACCTATCTCACTTGCCGTTTGCTCACTTGCCATTTGCACTGCACTGAGAGGCAGCGTGAACATACTTTTTAATAAGAATTAAAGGTATTTTCCTATTTCTGGCCCTTTGGGGAATACAATATGGTAATTCTCTTACACAAGAGTAGCTACCTCAGTACACATGAAGAATTTTTAAAGGCAGTTCAGGAAAGATGGTGCTTTAATTTGTTTCATTCATTCTACTTCATATGCTTTTCTGATAAACACTACAATTTTCCTAGAGTTACTGCATGCACTAGTTTCCTGGTCAGCTGTGCTTTCTGCAGGCTTTTTATCTCACTGAGTGTACAGCAAAAACTAGCACTTATGAGAGTAATATGTACATAATTGAACATGTTTTCAGTAGTTGTTAGGAACCTAAATACCTTTGGAAATTCAAACAAAGAACTAAACCTGACACAAGTCTTTCGCTGTGCCTAAGCCGCACAATGAAGGTGATGCAGAAATCTCCTCCCTTACCACACTGATGAACACAGGTGGTGCATGCGTAGGTGTGCAAGCTTGCCAGCACAGGTCCAGATGCAGAGCAGCTGTGCTTAGGAGACATGGTGCCCAAGTCAAGAGGCTCTGCAGAGAAAACTGTGTGAACACAGCTACCCTACTTCTAGATCTGAGCTAGCTCTGTGCAACCACAAGACCTATCGGTGGCTCTGATAAAGGAGTCAGACCTGCATGTAAAACCAGCTGCAGGGTGTTTGTTTTTCCCGCATTGATAGCCTAATGCAAACGAGGAGCAATGTATGTCCTGAGGGCTGAAATTTTGATCCTGAAAACCTACCCTCTACTATTCCCCAATGCTGGGCACGTTTATCTGTTTGACTCAAAATTCCCCAGACACAAAGTGCATCTAAGGACAAAAACTGCTCTGAGTAGCTCTTTGTCTATTTCCTGTTCAACTCCAATTAAGAACCCTAAGCAGCCATCCTATAAGACTTCCAGGTAAGTCTTAAACACACCTCCCACATACTCACCAACCTGGACTTCTCACAAAATGGAGTGAAATTTTACCAAAAAATTAGAGATTATGTGATTCTGATCTTATAATCAATGATCCAATATTTAGATTACCTCTAAAACTGCCTTGCCCCAGATGAACAGCCTAACTATTGGGTTAAATAATCATGCTCTCAGTTTGCCAACCCAGTTAATCTTGCGTTCTTGCTGCAGAAGGGCATTTTTTCAGCAGGAAGGTTCTCTCCGAACAAAAATGTCCCATCAACTGATAGTCTGAATGCTATCCTGGCTGGAGAGATCAGTGTGTTTTTTAAATGCTTTGGTTGGAAAGAGGAGGAGCCTCGGGGCTGTGGATCCCAAGATGACAAATGTGAACCAGCTTCTGGGAGCTTCATGCTACCCCTGCTTCATTAGCTTTAGTAAATCCCTAATGGGCTTGCTGCACTTTGCTAACTGAGGTATCCAGCTTTTCCCATGGGTGGATTTTCTGAGGTATCCAGCTTTGCCCATGGGTGACCTTCTTCACAGAATCATAGAATGGTTTGCGTTGGAAGGGAGCTTTAAAGGTCATCTAGTCCAATCTCCCTGAAAGGAGCAGGGACGTCTTCAACTAGATCAAGTTGCTCAGAGCCCCATCCAACCTGGCCTTGAATGTTTCCAGGGATGGGGCATCTACCATCTCTCTGGGCAACCTGTTCCAGTGTTTCACCACTCTCATTGTAAAAATTTCTTCCTTATGTCTACTCTCAGTCTGCCTCCTATTTTAAAACCATTACCCTTTGTCCCATCACAACAGGCCCTGCTAAAGAGTTTCTGGTTGTCTTTCTTGTAAGTCCCCTTTACGTTTTGGAAGGCCACTCTAAGGTCTCCCCAGAGCAAGCTCCTTCACCATTTTTTTCTTTCATACTCTCAGTAGCCCTGTACCAGCTCTGAAGAAAGTCAGTGTCTATTAGCTTAAGGGTTCAAGTGTTACACAGTTGGTGAGGCCAGAGGCAATTGCAGCCAGCATGTGGTCTTTGACAACAGCCAGAAGGTGCTGCCTGTGGGGAAAGAAAGAGCCAACAAAGCAGTGGGCTTCTCCTGCATACTCTCACAACCTCCAACACTGTCTGGCTGGGGCATTTATTGAAATAGAGCTGTTTTCTACATATTTAGTAACCTTTGATGGATTCCCCTTCCCTGAGCCTGTCCAGAGCCCCTTCAGTAAGGATGCTGTGTAATATAAACCAAAGTGCTATATGACTAGTGAAGTACATTCATGTGTTTTAAAGAGTCCACAGAGCCTTGCTCTTCAAGTCTGGAGTGACGATTTGCTCATTTCAAGGCACAGGAGTCCAGTCTCCTAAATCTGGGCCAAACAAAATCTGTGAAATCTGAGCTGAGCTTCTCATATATTCATTATACTTTTTGCATAAAAGGTTTAAGCTGTGGAAGTCTGACACACGCGATAAAACTGAAGTGTGTAACTGCTGGAGACTGTTTTACAAAGCCCAAAAATGAGACAACTTCTGTTGCTTTCCTCATCTGAAAGCTGTTTACTTGTAAAGCCGTTTCTTGCCTATGGTGGCATATCCCTGTAATCTGCAGTAGTCTAGGTGATTAGCTACAAATAAAACAGGTAAGACCTAGACCAAAAGTGTTATGATTGGCTTGATGTGTTGTGTTGTTGATATTCCCTGATGAAAGCCATAATCTTTGATCTTTTCTTGGATTTTCCTAAACTTTTTTCTTTCACATTAGAACTCAAGTAAAACCCAGCTGAAAGTTTCCATCCCTTCTGTGTTACCTTTTCATTAATAAGATTGTAAAAATAAACATGTCTTAAACCAGAATTCACTTTAGTGAATTCACTCTGGTGTATAGTATGGTCACAAAATTCTACAATTTAAACAAATACTGTAGTCTGTGAAGTTATCACTGTAGACAGAGTATCGGAAGGAGTATTTGTTTAAGGGAGACATTACTATCTTTGAGTTTCATCTGGAACAAACCTTCACATTGAACACCCAAGACGTTACTCCTGTTCCTAGAACGTCACTGGGAGTGCTGAAGAAAAGAAGAATGAAGTATGCTTTTAAAAATTAGCTGACTTGCTCCAGAAAAATATATATTAAATCCTCTAAATCAAATCATAGTAACTTTCGTGTCTTGAGGATTTTTTTCCATCAAAATTAAATCTCCAAATTCCACAGTCTTTTAAATTACGCTTTCTTAGCAAACCAGCAGCATAACACAATAACATCATTCATATGTGTGTGGTACACTTAGCTTAAGGCATATGCAATTGCCTTATTAAATTACCTGGTGCTCTCTGGTATTTTGCTTAGCTTTGCTGTAGTAGAGAACCAATGCAGCTGTTCCTTCAGCCTCAAAATTTGTCCTTTTTTTTCTTTTTCAGGCTTTGCTGACTGCAAGCCTGGTGAGTGATACAAAACAGTCCAAACATTCAAACCAAGATTTTAAGAAACAATTGCTTGAAAACTGTGTCTACACTTTCATCTACATGCTGTGTCTCACTTTTCAAATGTCCAGGAGCAAAGGCATTTGTGACAACAAAATAAAGCTAAGAAACTGATGGCTACACTGAAAATACATTTTTTTTCTTCCTCAAAACAATAAAAACGGCAAGTTTTTTTTCCTAAAGCATAAAAAGTTTGAAGAATTATTATAGAAAAATAGTAGCTATACTTTAAAAACACTATCTACATTATCTAATAAGTACTCATAGAATCATAGAATGGTTAGAGTTGGAAGGGACCTTCAAAGGTCAGCTAGTCCAAACCCCCTGCAAGGAGCAGGGACATCCCCGACTAGATCAGGTTGCGCAGAGCCTCATCCAGCCTGGCCTTGAACGTTTCCAGGGATGGGGCTTCCACCACCTCTCTGGGCAACCTGTTCCAGTGTTCTACAACTCTCATTGTGAAAATTTTTTTCCCAATATCTAATCTAAATCTACCCCCCTCTGTTTTAAAACCATTACCCCTTGTCCTATCACAACAGGCCCTACTGAACAGTCTCTCCCCGTCTTTCTCAAAGGCCCCCTTAAGGTACTGGAAGACCGCGATCAGGTCTCCCCGGAGCCTCCTCTTCTCCAGGCTGAACAGCCCCAACTCCCTCAGCCTATCATCATAGGAAAGGTGCTCCAGCCCTCTTATCATCTTTGTGGCCCTCCTCTGGACCCTCTCCAACTGGTCCATGTCCTTCTTATGTTGGGGGCTCCAGAACTGGACACAGTACTCCAGGTGGGCTCTCACCAGGGCAGAGTAGAGGGGGAGAATCACCTCCCTCGACCTGCTGGTCATGCTCCTCTTGATGCAGCCCAGGATGCGGTTGGCCTTCTGGGATGCAAGGGCGCATTGCCAGCTCATGT
>JAAGAY010138075.1:0-17875 GCA_011801015.1 Ardeotis arabs | reverse complement strand
GGTAATAAAAACAATGCAATACAGCTCTTTTGCCTTTGAGTAGAAATATTTTCCTTGTCCATGAAAGTGTTCCAGTTTGTATCATCTAGTGCAGTGAAAATTAAATCAGCTTCACTCTTATTAAGCATCATGGCTTCTCTATCTTAACTCCTATGACTGCACTCTATTTCTTATGCATGGGGTGAAGCAGCAAGTAAGCACTGCAAACTATTTCTGCTGTTAGAGAATCACTATTTCTGCAGAGCGCCCAAGCCTCAGCGTGAAAAGGATGACTGTACTGTACAGGAAGGAGAACCTCAAGAGGAACAGAGCAGAAAGGAAATGGCAACATAACATCCAGCAGAAGAACCCATTGATCATCTCTTGATTTATTTTTTTTTTATTCAAGATTCTCCAGGTTAATCCTCAGGAACTTTCTGGTTTAGGCTGACACCGGAGAATTGCTCTGGGGTAAGTGAGATGTGACAACTTAGTAAAGTAAAAAAAGAACAACTGTTGTTCAGAGCATGTCTTGTCCAACCCAGCAAACCCTGCAGCCTTCCTTAGTTTTCACAAGTGCTCCTTGTGTGAACCATTTCTCTTTCTTTAGTGGGAAACAACACAAGTTTAAAAGGTTGAAGCACCATGTTTGGATAAAAGTAGATAGGAAAAATTGAAGAGGTGCATCCTCTAGTGTCAGCTCCTTGCATTTGTGCCACAGAAGCACACAGAAAGGGGAGAATGCTGTTCAGCGTGCTAAACCTTGGTTTAGACATATATGTGGTACAATGCTTTTTAAACAAGGTATTTCTGAAAAACCAAATAGCAGGATTTGACCTACCTTGGGAGAAAGCTCAGAGGGAAGTCCTTCTCTGCTGTAAACTCTTCATTCACTTATTACCAGCTCTGCTCCTTCCTCCCATTAGGAAGAAACAATAGTCTTTCTATTCTAAAAAAATCTCCCATATTTCACTATTTGAAACTGTTTTAACATCTTACCAGTTTAGGTCATTAATTTGGCTTGAAAAACAATCAAAATTATGAAGAAGGTTGTAATTAAACAATGTATCACTTTAGATTGCTGTTGTCCTAATTCTACTATTACTGTGATATCAAAGATGGACTTTGGTGGACAAAAGATTAGGTATTACCTGTCAGCATGTTGTACTCAAATGCCTGGCACATCTTGAATGTATAGTTCACACATTAGTGGTCTTCCTTTACCTGACAGTAATAACGATGTCAGAAATACAAACCCTACCACCTGGAATGTTTTCTGAGAATTATGATGTCACAGCACTTTGAGATTAAAAGATTTTTAAATGGCTATCATGTTTCTGCATAGTCCAATTTCTTTTTCAATCTCTTCCTCACTTTTTAAATAGAAGCTGTATCTCTTTCCATCTTCATCACTTCAATCCATTTCTCCTTACACTGTAACAACAAAAGCTTATCATCAAATCAGAAATACAGTACCTGTAAGAGCTACCACATTAGATAAAGACATAAAACTGAGATCATGACATTTTTAATCATAACAAAGTACTAGATCCAAGAACTTATGGCCCCAGGGTTTCAGGCTGCTATGTTACACTTCCACAGAGACCAATACATAGCTGAATGCACTGGGTTGCAGCAGTCCTCCTTCCTGACTCAATCTCCACACTGGGAGGAGGCTTAAGCAGCTGGGAGGGTTCAAGGAAGGCTGTTATCAGTGTACGCGTTTCTATATGGGTTTAATTGTGTCGGACACACAACGGCCGTTCTTTCTCCTGTATCCCCTGGAAAACAGCAGTGATTAATCGTATTGTTGCCATGCCTTGTCACATTGAAATAGGAAGGAAATAAGATTTCTTCCACAAGTCTGGTCTAAAGCCCATTGGACTTGTATAGATGTATCTGGAGCAGTGGGAGTGAAATGTTAATACACACATTTTAAGGGGTATTTACTAAAATTGTTTGCTAGTTTCCATAGTAATACTTGATGATGCTGGAAAAAGAAATCTCCAAGTATATGAAGTGTAAAGGAAAAGCTTAAGAAAGGAGGATCAAAGGCTTGACTTTAAATTAATATATGATATTATGACATATCCCTTTAACAAACAGTAAAGTGAAATGCATGAATACAGTAACAGATAAATCAAAGTCTTAATATTAGTCCCTAAATGGAAATTGCTGAAATGGCGATGAAAGTAAAAGCATCAAACTAAGTAACTGACACTCACTAGCACCTTTCTTGTTAAACAAAGTGGTGTTCTGAAAGTAGGATTGCATTTCTGAAATCCTAAAAGAGATTTGTAATCACTTAATGTATCTCAAAAAGTGGTATGGAAATAAAGAATTTCAACTTTTACTCTGGATTTTTGCATTTTATGAAAATATTTTGATACTTTTAGTATCAAGAATTACAGCCCGTTCAGCTAACCTATAAAAATACTGTAGTAAAGACGACATCTCGCTGGACCATCTCCCATCAATGGATGGGATGGTAGCCAAACCACATCAGATTCTGATTCACAGGTACCTGGGGAACTTATGCAAGAACCTCCAAATTACACCACCTTCACCAAGAGCAGCACTGCCTTCGTGTCCAGCTAGGGAGCAACATAACTTCAAAGCACTGTCTTCGCATGGGAGCTATCATTGACACATAGCTCCTGAGCAAAACTCTGCATTCTTAATAATGCCAATTCTGAAGAAAATCTTCAAGTTAACAGAAATTCAAAATATCTACATGGTAGACTCATTTAAAGAGCTTGATATACCAAACAAATTTTGGAGGAAAAAGTGACTGGGGAAAGCGGGAAAAGAACACAGCAAATGTAATTAAATGATACCAAGTAGTACATTTATTTCAGATATTAAGTCAGCTTCTGGCAGTGAGATGTATTAGAATATAGTCTCTGAAGGTAAAGGATGGAAGAAAGGCCTGTTGCTCAAGATACTGAATGTTTGTACAGCGCCTAGCACAATGAGGTCCTGGTCCTTAACTGGGGCTCCTAGGTGCTCCAGCAAAACAAACGCGTTAGGCTTTAGGAGAATGGACAGTTTTGAAATGGCGTTCCACAACATGGGCTAAATGACACCTAAGCAGCAGACTTCACCTGTTAAGCTCTGCAAGAGAGAAACTTGGTCCGGTAGGTCTTCTCCAACTCCAGTTTTATGATTCATTCTTCATCTACCCACCTGCTGTGTGCACAGTTAAAGCAATGTTCACTCATCCCACTGCAACATGGTGAGCCTCTAGGAGGAATGATCGATCCCACTTCAGTCACCACATATAAGAGGGCGGAAAAAAGAGCAGCTGGTCTCACCCTCCTCTACTCCAATAATAGATTCAGTGTCTGGCAAGTGCAGAGACTCGACACCAAGGCTTGGCTGAGAGTTCATGGAGATGAGATTCTTACTATGCACTGTAGATTCTTCCAGCAAACTGCTGCCCACCAGTGACTCTATTGTGGAAAAAAAAAGAAAAAAAAAAAGTGTAAGCAAAAATTCTCATGATGTAATGATACTGCAATGTAAGATACAATCCCTGCCCCCCTCCAGGTCACATAGACTTCTTCCCTAGACACTTACTTTATCCATTCCTACTCGTTGGGCATCTGGTGCTCCAATGGATGGTAACACTTATATTTATTGTTTTGAGCCTTACTTAGTTTAGTGGGTTCTCATGCAGGCTTGGCTTTCTCTTTAAATAATTCACATTGCATAAAAAACCAGACAGCTTACAGCAAGAATACTGTCCTGGGCACAAATTCCATGTAAAAAATAAAAATACTAGATTCATGTTAATTTTGAAAACAATAAACCTATCTTGGCCTCTTGACCACAATACAGAAATACATCTTCGTCTTCTATCCTAGAAAAGGGGAGGGTGAGCGATCCATCCTCATCTCCAAGATGAACCGTCTTTTATTCCTTACCGGCTTGTGGTCTCGTATTTTCAGGACAAACATTTTCCCTTCTCTTTGACCATCCACTAATTCTTTCCTGCATTTCTCCTCCACAGAGAGTGCCCTCCCTTTCTTACCTGGCTGTTCTCGCTCTCTGCTGCCAGCTGTTCCAATTCTGGAGTGGTGTTTCCTCATATGCACATTTCTGCTACCACTCTGGGAAAAAGTCTTGCCACAAATTTGGCACTGATGGGGCTTCACTCCTTGGAGTAGAAGGGGAAAAAAATAATCGCAAGAACTATCAAATTAAGACCTCATCAATGAAGAAGCCAATAATACTGTTTTGAAATGGCTGTTGACATCACCGGTGCTAATTATCAGTGAAAAAACAAATGAGAAATATTCCTGTTTCCTGGAGATCAATAAGTTTCTAGAATAAGAGAGTTCTGGATATCAGTATTGCCAGCTGTTGGAAAACTCAAGTCTGAAGAGTAACACAAAGTCTTAAAGTCTGATTTATGAGGGGGAACAAGTTATTTAGAATCTCTTACTCAGTGACGTGGAAATATTTATGTCCCATACCTAGAATAAAATTACCAAAAGCAAGGAAGCAGAGGCAAGGACATCCTGCCATCACACAACAATTGCAGCACCTGGTTTACATTACTGAGCAGAGACTGGCTGATGACTTGGCATGTGAAAGGGCTTCCATTTTACAGAAAGTCCATCATTTTCACAATACGACAAGTACGATGTCTGTATGTGTGAGCTCAACAGGATGGAAGCCAAGGAAACAGGAAAGAAAAAGCATGGAGCACGTGGGTAGTCCCAAAAGTTACTACCCCAATAAAACCTCCTCTTTCTCAAACAAGCCATAGCCATCATGTGCTGATGATATTTAAGATAGATCAATGAAAACAGAAGGCAAAAGCTTTGAAACACTTGCAAAATACATCTCCATCTAATGCTTTGCCCAATTACAAGTATGTAGTATTAAAAAATAAAGGAAAACCCTACCTACGGCAGAAACCCACTCATGAGACATTTCAGATTTGAATGGCTTTGATTAATATATAGAGGTACTAGATTCTCTCTTTTAAATAAGAA
Source organism: Ardeotis arabs (assembly GCA_011801015.1). NCBI lineage: Eukaryota > Metazoa > Chordata > Aves > Otidiformes > Otididae > Ardeotis > Ardeotis arabs. Next base: position 12,893 of record JAAGAY010138075.1, on the reverse strand, counting down.
AATGGCAGCTATGAAACAGATATCCAATTTCATTGGACATTTTAGAAAACATTTTGAAAATAAATTTAAAAAATGTCATTTGAATTTAGAAACAAAATTTAGAAACAGAAACAACAGAAAAGATTAAAGTGTACAGGCTACAGGCACCACAAAGGAAGTCATGAAACACTACGATCAGAAGTCCTGTAGAAACCAGGAGATTTTTCTTAAGGAAATCAAATCAAAGTCCTACAATAAAGATCTTTTCTCAGACAGGTCACAGAATGTCAGATGAAGACTCTTACCTGAGTGGACAACCAAATGTTTCCGAAGGCTGGAGTATTCAGCAAAGGAGCGACCACATCCCTGTGCCTCACACAGAAAGGGTTTTTCCCCTACAAGGGAAAAGTAAGTTCTTAGACTCTGGGATCAGAACTTGATCTCATTGTCCAAGTCCCTGAGAACAGCCTGGAGTTCTCCACCCCATTCTCCCTTTTAGCCTTACATGCAACAAAGTTCAATGGATATTACACACATGCTTCCTAAGTCTTTTAAAGCATTATTTTCATCAGCTTTCAAGAGAAAACACTGACATGCTTTCTGAAATATTCTTAGATCATCATTCACTGAAAGCGAAGCAAGGGTCCAGTGTTTCTAAATAGATCTTCCAAGTACATAGATACCAAAAGAATAATATAGAAGTGTCTAGACTATGATATATCGTCTATATGCATTTCTTAACAACCAGCTCTCTGCTTCACACACTCACAGGATCCTGTTCCCTTTCTGCTTCTGAGTGCCAAAAATCTCATTAACTGTATTTCCCTTCATATCAGATTCCATACTTTATTTCAGATCAGGCTGAACTTGGCAAAATCCCATGTGAGATGTGTCAGGCATTTATATTTATGTGTGGAGGAACAGTAATTCAAGGCACAATTTGTTCTCATAGGCTGTAATTTGTTATTTTTATGAATCTCCACAGCTATTTTTGTATTTGTCTAAAGGATGATAAACTGGGAGGTGACTGCACTAATGCAATGCAATATAATTATTCTGTTCTAAACACTCTCTCAATAAAGCCTTAAATTAAACTAGAGTTAACTTTTGCCTGCAACATCCCACTAAAGAACTCAATATACCATGTTTAACACTATAATTTCAAGTCTTTAACTAGACTACTGTATCTTTGATATAAGGAAAAAAAAATTTTACAATGAGGGTGGTGGAACACTGGAACAGGTTGCCCAGAGAGGTGGTGGATGCCTCATCCTTGGAAACGTTCAAGGCCAGGTTGGACAGGGCTCTGAGCAACCTGATCTGGTTGGAGATGTCCCTGCTCCTTGCAGGGGGGTTGGACTAGATGACCTTTGAAGGTCCCTTCCAACCCAAACCAGTCTGATTCTATCTTTGTAACAGCAAGTCCACAGGTGATAAAGCAAGCTATTTTAGCTATCTTATTGTCTAACATATACATAATTCTTTAAGAGTAAACTTGTTTTTAAAGTTGTTTCTACTGTGATTTTGCCTTTATAAGCCCTCTCCCTACAGTTCATTTCTCAGCTTCCTATCTGCTATAGCATTCAACAGATCTGAGCAAAAAGGATCAACACAGCATGTTCTGATTGGTGTTACAAACCTAAAATATGTAGCAGATTCTCAAACACTGATTGTACCTTCTGGCTTGTTATAAATATTTAAAACTTGTAAAGATGGAAGAAAAACTACCATTGACAAAAATAATAGCACACAGTTGCATCCATAAGACACCCTAGACCTATTTACGCCTGCAGTTTTATAACACCTTTGGTATGATCAAACTCTTAATTGCACATTACCACTTTGCAGTTAAGAAAGTTATTATTTACTCCTCCAGAAGCTCCTACTCTGTTGGTTGCAGAACACTCATGCTATCATAGAGGATTGTGCATGTGGCAGCTGGGCCTATTAACTTTACCTGCACCTTGGCTGAGAGCTTTAAGTGCAAAAAAAAAAAATTGCAAAAACTATGGCTGCTGTCACCACACATTCAAAATTTTATTATTGGTATATATAATTTTTAACTACATCCCAACATCTGCCCCCAAACCATGTGTTCTACCTAGACTGCAAATTCTTTAAAATAGCAACCTTTTTCCATGTGTAGCTACAAACCACAGTATGGTACGTATACCATACGGTAGTGTTTAAGTAAGGCAGAAGGCACAAACAGCTGCTGGCAGCCCACATAATCTCCCATTTCTTTTTAGGAGAGAGGCTTTCTGTTCTCACAGTTGTCAAGGTTATTTTGAAATGTTAACCAACTGTAATGCCATGCTAACTTCCTAAGCCATCAGGGAACCTCTAGCAATATTCTGAGAGGCTTGAACTGGACCATTTGTTTAAATGGTGTGATAAACCTGACGCTTAAAAAAAAAACCCAAACAATCAAAACCACCAGAATATTCACTATGAACTTTGGTAACTATTAAATTGCTGATCATTTCAGCAGCAACTTGTGTGCCTCTCTCAAACAACTTTCTAGGATAAAAACACCTAAAGCTCTTTATGCAGTTGTCAAGACTTTGGCTGGTACACCAACTTTTAAAAATATTGACAAGGCAGGATCAAATTCTCCAGAGGAGACAGCCTAAACAAACCATGTATAAAATATAGCACTATGAAATAAAGGTTCTTGTTTTACTTCATATAAAAAGCTAAGCATAAGTTCAGAGTACATAGGCTCCAGCATATGGTAATATCCCCAGTCAGCATTAGCACAAACAGAGCAGCTTGGATGCCAAAATGTTGTCTTCTAAGTATTGCCTTTTCTACGAGACTTTGCTACTAGATTTTTGTTATTCATTCCACTGTATTCCTTAGTTCCCTAAATTTCCCAAATGTAGTCATTCCACAAGCAACATAGGTAACATAAGCTAGTCAGATTCAGCCAGATGTCAGTACAGCTACATGTGTCCACCAGGATTCCACATGGGAAAAATATCTACACTATTGTGCCTTTCAGGAATTTAAAATAGCTCCTTTATAAAAAACAATTACAGCAGTAGTGTTCACTAACTATTCCCTTGGGAACAGTCTAGTTTCTCCCTAAAACAACACACAACCCTCCCTCCATCAAACAACCGGAGGGTGGAAGGGAATCTTCAGAGCGTGGGTCTGAGCAGAGTACAGGAGAGTAAAGGGGGTAAGCAGTTGATTAATTTGACCTATAGATCAATGTGAATTGATAGAAAAGGGACATTACTGAATGGCAGAGATAAACAACATAATATTCTCAAAAGCTTGAGCACAGATGAGGAAGTGGTTTATTCCTCAGTAAAGACCCCACCTCTGCAGACCACAAATAGGTGAGGTCTAAAACACACCAGTGTGAATTCGTAGGTGGTTCTTCAGATTTCCAGCTGTCGTGAACTGTTTCCCACAGCCCAGCTCCGTGCACACAAAGGGTTTTTCACCATTGTGAGTTCTCATGTGCACCTTCAGCCTCTGCAAGACATAGAAACTTTTTCCACAGCCTTCTGCTGGGCAGGTGAAGGAGCGATCGTTCCTGGAAAGCAACAAAATAGCTGTTTCATTACCAGCTACTGCAATGTATTTTTCATGAACACTTGACTTCTTTTTTTGATTAAATAAAAAGCAGAAACATTTAAACCAAAACTAATTACATCAGAAAATGGAGAGACTCAGCTGAAGTGAGCGACTTAAATTAGTCCTAAGGAACTACAGTCTGCGTGGTCCACTGGAAGAATTTGTTCAGGTAATATCTTTTCATCATATTACCTTGCCAATTCCCTACTCAGGACGATTCAGTAAAGCAGTGCAATGGATTATATAGGAACATTGTGGAATTTCAGTCACTGGAGGATCAAAAACGACTGCATGTGTACATATAACATATGCAATTACTGCTGTCCCTGTCTCAGGGCAAGATGATGGGCTCGTGTCTATTGGAGTCCTTCCCAGTTTTTAAGCTTCTTGTCTACCATTTACTTTAGAGATTGCCAATTTCATAACTAAAAAAGATTAGGGTCATTTTCTAAAGTAAGCAACTTTGTTCAAGCATATATAAAAATATGGTCACATCCTACACGTTCTAATGTTCTCTATACCACAGAAGCGATAGCGATGCTCTTTATTGAGCACCTGTTAAAATACAAATATTCTAAACCGAACACTAACAAGGACCTGCAAAAATAATTTAAATCTGGTCAAAGTGTTTCTACATAAACAGTCTAAAGCAAGCAACAGGCCTACTATTTCTAAGAGGAATACTAGGTTTTCACAGCTTGTCGATGTCAAAAACTAACACTATACCAAATACAGAGCACAGTTTTTCAAGGTTATGACAACATATAGTTTTATTCTACTCACCGGTGTGTTTTCAGATGATACTTGAAGTGAGCTGGCCACACAAATGTACGATCGCAGCCCTCCACTGTGCACTTCAGCTTCCTTTCCACGCGAGATAAATGAGGAATTGGGCTAGAGTCTTTTGGCTGTCCATCTCCTGAGCAAAGATGAACACTTTCACCTGGAAGAAAAAACCCATCAAAATCTAAAATATATACAGATTACTATAATGTGTCAAATTTAATAGATAAAAACAGCAACATATATGATACAGGACTATAAAGCAGGTATGTGTCTGGCTACTAATTGTTTACCATGTCCTACATGCTGCTGCCCAGCCCGTAACAGGAATCAGAAACAGATTTGTAAACTTTACAAGGCCCATAAACTACTCCCAACAAGCTATCAGTATCAGATCAGCTGCTACCAGATGAGACTGATCAAAAGAAGAATATAATAGAAATTGTAAAAATGGTCTATCTCAATATCAACCAACCAATTTTAAGTACCAGCCAGGACAACTCTTTAAAATCCGGTTTGTATTCTCCAGAAAGCTGATCTCCAAACCCAGTAGAACAAAGAAGAAAGTATGAATTACAGTATGCATTAAAAATAGACACTTGAAAGTGAAAATAAAAGTTGAAATACAAGCAGCTGCAGTCAGAAACAAGATACTCTGTACATGTATCAGAGAATAGGGGGACTACAATGGAACTGCTCACTCCACTAAAGTTCATTTCCTGAGAAAAACTGAGGAACCTATTTATATTGTGGAAAAAAATACATGGTACTTCTGTATAATTCTGTCACTGATGATTTGAAGATGTCAGAACAGATTAAAAGCAAGAGAGAGTGAAAGAGAGGAAGAAACAAGCTGAAACTAGGGGCCTTGTATGGAACATTCAACTTTTGAGACAGAATCAAAGGATTTCCTACCATTATTGTTTGCTTTGGCATTCTTAGCGAGCTGTGCCCGAGTGGCAGCAATTAAACTGTCATGGGCCAATTCTTGCACTCGTAGGAACCATGGGGTACTGCTGTCTGTGCTATCATGAGAAAGAAAGTCATTCCCAGAATCTTCTGCTTCATCTTGAACAAACACCAAGTGTTCCGCCGGAGACCCGAGCCCTAGAAAAGAAGATAACTTCGTTAAACAGAAGGACAGTGTAACAGAGGGAAATGTCTTTTGTTTCCCAGAGGCTAGTGTGCATGGCATAGATGCAACAGCTGCATTGAAAAAGTTTTCACTGACCTCTACATTGTAGAAAGCTGTTGATAATTAAATATTCCTGAAATATCCAAAAATGCCCAGCAAATTTTGTGATCTTTCCCCTTCATAAGCAGCAGGGACAGAGTTGTACTTCTATCTCCTGCATTCTGCTGTCTGAGAGATACCCAGACAGCTGAAAAACAGAAGGAGAATTACCTGCTCTTGTCAAGTTGAGAAGAATAAATGAAGTGCTGTCACTGGGCTGGAGGTCTTGCAATAAGCTGGAAGTCTCTGGAGTTGACAGAAGTTCAGGTGGTTTCTGTACATTCTGTGCCCTTGTTTCCTCTCCATCAGGGCCCACATTTACCTGGAGACTCCTCAAGACAGCAGATGAAGAAACATCTTTGGGAGAATTAGTGTGACTTGGAGAAGTGAGATCTCTTTCATCATCTAGTGAAGAAAGTGCAACCACAGTAAATAAAAGTATAAATACATGATGACTAAAAGATACCTACAAAGTTATTTTTCTAGAAAAAAAAATGGAACTTGAGAGAGATCAGATGTGGAAGGAATTTTCTAATTAGTCAGACTTCACTGTTAAATGAGAAAAGTCTCAGTCACCCTTCTGAACTCGTTCCTTCATCCCTGGAATGCCTTATCAGGAAGAGGCAGCGGGGCACAGTGGTGCAGTAAAGACAGCTGTATGAAGGGCACGCTTGCAAAGATCTGCCACGTAGATTTTACCTGGCAACATGAGTCTGTTGCATTCTGAGGTCTCAGTAACAGGAAGGAGAGAAAGACAGGTGATGTCTTTTGGTTCCGATTCCACCAACCCTTGCCCCAGTGGAATAGAAGTATTCTGAACAAACTGAACCAGCAGCTGAAAAAAGATACTGAAGATTAGGTCAAGAGCAGCACAAATCATTTAAAAATGTACTAACTCCAGTTCATTACCCCCTACTGTTTTGTAGGAGACACTGAATATAATCCCACGAATATACAGCAAAGTAAATGGAAGCTTTTCAGTTTACATTAATAACAAAGAAGTAATTGTTTCTATTTGTCATCTCTGAAGTACCTATAAAATTCTAATTTCTTTAACATACAATAAACAGCTCTGGATCATTGCAGACTACTCTGAAGGATACGTAGGTGATATTCCTTTTAAATTAATCTTTTACCAAGATAAATTTTACCAACATATGCCATGTTTTAAGGCATATATTCCTTTTAAATTCATCTTTTACCACTTCATACTTTACTACACTCTAACCTTCCAAGTAAATGTTTTCCACGCTCAGCCTTTGGTACAGGTATTTTTAAAAATTATTGTCTTTAAATACTTAACTGAAAGAATGTTGGCCTTTTTTAAATAAAAAAGCAAGCAAAAGACTAGTTGCAAAGCTGTCTAGCTAATGGCTATTCAAAACAGGCAGATAATGATCAGAGGAACAAAGCTGGGATGACCAGGGGAAGAACAGAGACAGCCTTATCCACCCCAATCAGCTACTCCCAAGACCATCAAAGAAGGACAATTAAAGCCATTGTCCTTAGTGCGAAACCTGCCCACTAAGGGGATTCAACAGAAGAAACTCTCTCCAGAATACTACACAAAGTAGGGAGGACTACTGCATAAAGAGGTATAGGACTTACACTGGGCTGCATTCCCTGGGGAGGAGTTTGGGACTGAAGAAGAGATTTAGGGGATTGTACAGGACTTATTATGCATTGTTTAAGGGAAAGGCCAGAGGCAGCAAAAGGAAGGGATCAAAGTGGACCAGGATAGAACAGACACATGAAAATGGAGAGGGGAGAATAAAAGAGGTCCACTACATACAAGCAGGAAGTCGGTCAATTCAGTTGTCTGGCGCAGCCTAACCATGGCTGTCCGTCCTGTCTTATTAACCTTAATTCCTAACTATTTCCTGTGTGAGCCTGCTTTCTAGAGTGTGTGTGTGTCATATGCTCGTGAACTCCAAGCCAGATTAGTTGGCAAGCAGAATGAGAAGTGTGGGAATATATCCTAGAGAAACCCACAAACATTTTCGCTAGGCAGCAACCCTTGAAAACAGAATCGGGCACTTTGTGCTGCCTGTGTTTACGTGGGTAAAGCTACGAGCGTCGTACCTGTGTTAATCTGTTTGGTGCCAGTCACATCTATACAGTGTGTGTGTGTGTGTGCACTGATCTAAAAATTGTACTAAGCCTCACTAAGTGGCTGGGTCTAAGATCAGAATTAGGGAGCACCCCTCATCTTGATGGGCCCAGGAGGTGAGAGATGCCCCCGTCACTCAGTCCAGCAGATTTAGCTATCCTCAACGTCAGTCATCTCTGGCAATGCAAAAATTACTTCTGGCTAACTCCTAAAAATCTTGAGTTATAAAAAAGGAACCTGACATTTGAAAATGAACTGGAAGTCAGAGAAATGCCTTTCCTCTCCCCTGAAAGTCTCCCTATATTTAACCAAATTCAGAGCAGCAAAGCATGTGTCTTGTTTACTCATTCTGTATCCTTGACAACATCTCAAGCTTTTGTCAGACTACTGGATATAATATATACACTGGATACTATATCTTTACCTCCAAGGCATAGACACAGAAATTAGACTCTCTTTTTGCTGTTACCAGTGCCACAGCAGCCCATACAAAAATATTCTGATTTAAACAAAGGAAGTGCTGCTGGGAGTTAGGAGATAACACAGCCCAACTTTTGCAATGGACTGAAGCAATTATTCTGTGAACTCCACAAGCTTTTGTAACAAACACAGTCTCAAATCTCGCCCCTGTATGGAATGAAAGACTAAAAGGGGTCAGGTTGTAACAGACCCAGACACGCCCTCTACATTTCAGAGAAAATGCTCCTCAAAAACCATATACAGGATCTACTAATTTGGCTATAAGTTCCGTCAAACAGACTTACTCTTATACTCACATTCTCAAAATATTTTGAAAAGCATAGAGGAAAGAAATACGGAAGATAACAATACACCAAAAACTTAACCATCAAGTCACTGTTCCTTACCTCTAGGAAACTTCTTGACGTAAAGATCTTGCATTCTGCTGCTGTCTAGCAAACAATTGCATGCAACAGACTTCCTTTATCCTTGGCATTTAGGAGGAAACTGTACAAGATAGTTATTCAAAAGCTACCACCCTCATTGTGACACATTTTAGCACGCATTTACGCAGAGCCCAGAGGGAGCTGTCTGTGCAGTGAGATGGCTCATCAGTGTCAAAAGAAACAGAGTAAAAAAGCATTATATGCCCATGGTATATTTGTGATTAAAAAACAACAGTCACTAATAATTTGATTCTTATTTTGTATGTTGTGATTGTCTTGGTATTTAATTTTCAGAACTACTGGCACCCAATTCCAAATTATTTCTATAGCAAATAACAGCTTTTTCAGCCTCTCCTACATCTTCAATCAAAGAAACTGCAAAGAAAACGTAATAGTTTGGGCTCTGACTTCTCTATACTTATTTCCTCTCATGAAAACACTGGAAATATCGATGCTTCCTCAAACAGTTTTACCTCAAAGAGTTACTGCTGTCAGGGCCCTTAATTGCCCTGAGTTGTCTCACTTGGGGCCCACACCCGCACCCTCTGCCTAAAGGCTCCATTTATACCCAGGAGTTCCATTTAAGCCCAGCTTGTGCTCACTAGTCCCTTTCTGAGCTGTGTTTAGGTTTATCTGTCCCTGTCTCCTGGATGGACCTCAGACTTTTACTGCATCAGTGTCTTCAGCCCTATCTCCTGCTGCTCCTGACTGGACTCTCTGGATAGACCCTAGACCTGGTTCATTGCTTTGCCTTGTCCAGGGCTGTGGAAGGACCCTGTTTCCAGCACCCCTCTACCTGCCATGTTCAGGTGCTGCAGTATTGACACGGCCTGGGCTGGGATCACCCTTGGCTCCTGGCTCACTCTCCTTTAGGAGCAGCCTGTCATTGCTGACAACTATGAAGGTAAAAATTAAGTCCCGACATCATTCAGATGGCAATATGCCACTTGAACTAGGCCACAAGCCAGACTGCAGTTTGAAAGGTCAGCCTTTTTTCCTCTTAGGTATATTACAAGATTATTCAGAGGCCCCAGTCAGAAAAGGGAACTATTCTTACGTTGTCAAAAAAATACATAGGCAATAAGAGACAGTCCCTCCCACAAGGCCATGCATTCTAATTTAAGATTAAAAAAAATAGGAGAAAAAGGAGTAAAAAGAGAAGAGAGTTAGGAATAACGGAGCAAGGCAACCAGAAGAAAGAAGTTAGGACTAAAAATTGTAAACAGCAATATGATTCTAAATTACTGGATTGTCTTTCCTTTAAAAGCTGTCCATGAACCCTACTGTTGCCTACTCCACCATGAAATGCTAGTTGTATGGACTCTTCTATTTTTACAGAGAAAGCCTTAGATAAAACTTTCCTCCTACAATAAGAAAGCTTTGCTTCAAACCCTCCACTTCCACACAGCAACATTAAGCCATGAGGGGAACGCAAAATACAGCAGCCACAAACAGATGCTCAGAAGAAAAGAGATGCTTTTAATTTTCTTTGTAAAGTAATAACAAGCTAGTACAGAGAATTAAACGGGGGCAAAAGAACCAGAAGTAAACAAAAGGACATGAATCGTGCTCATTACTAAAACTTGGAATAAAAAACCCCAACCCTTTCCATAAACTAAAGCAAACCGCTCACCAACCCTACATCAAATAATTCAGAGCAATAAAAAATTTCATGTGACAGTTGTATCTTGACAGCTAAGTACGTTCATAAACCTTCCTTCCTGTTCAAAATAATTGAATACTTCTGTGACAACTACAGCAACTGGAATACAGGGGAAAAAAATAATTACAAACACTGTCATGCTTTAAGTTTCTTTTAATTTGGTTTTGCAGCTGAAAGCAAATAGGAAATTGTAGAGGTATCTGGTAATTGGCTATTCAATGTGAGACAGATTAGGAACAGGAGAGGTGATAAATTAAATGCGCACATACACAAACTCCAACAAACTGCAGATAAGAGAGTAACAAAGACCAGAACTCCCGAGGCACTCATGGATGGGTCATTACAGGAACGACTTGAGTGTGACCTTGAATAAATTCAACAGAAACTTCGTGAGAAATAGCAACAATGTTATCATGGGTTACCAGACCGCATTTCATAGGCAAGAGCAAACTTCTTATGGGATACAGGGGAAATCCTGGGACCGGGTAAAACTCATTTTTAAGATGTCTTAAGAGGAGGCTGTGGGAATGTGAAAAACCTATGGATGTTTAGGGGAAGCATCAAAGGCGTGGAAAGGAAGGGATCAAGGCGGATAGGAGAGGAACAACCAGGAGGAACAGGAAGTGGGTGGGGGATAATATGGACCGACGACACATTAGCATGCTGCAGGTCAGTACGCTGCTCTGCCTCCTCACTGTAGTCTGTCCCGCCGTCTCCTCAAACGCTGTTTGCTCTTAAATAGTTTCCGAGTATGTTCATCTAATTAACTTCACCTCGGACTAGCCTGTGAATAGGCAGAAACCACAACCTATAAACCCAAGATCCCGGCCAGAGGCTGGATTAAAAAGCCCAGGGCCTGGAGATGGATATTGGAAGGACTCACGGTTTGGCAGGGACTGGACAGATACATGACTGTGAGTATGCATGGCAGCTGAGAGGGCATGAGTGTGACAGACTAGCAAATTTCAAGCCTGGTTACCTGATGAATAGGAACAGGATCAGGCCATTTGTGGTCTTCCTGTTCTATGGGAGTGCGATTTGCGTTTGTGGGTGTAAAAGTACTGTACTGCTACGTCTTAAGTGTTTACAGCCACACATGTGTGTACTGTCTATGTGTGCAGACACATTTGCAGTTCAGGCTCAGCCTCACTTCTGCCTGCACCTGGGAACAGTCCAATGGTCTCTTGTGTGAAGGACCAGGAGGGAAGGAATTCCTGGATGCTATAGTTCGTCAGATCTCGTAACCACATAATATCTGGCATTACAAACAGGATCCAGATGGGCTCTAAGCATTTCTGGGATGGTGACTAGAGAATCTCTATGTAAGGAAGGGACTGATCCTTCTGCAAATATGGCCAAAGTGCTAGAATTTGTAACCAAGCAGACAGAACATCTTGGGGCACCTAAATAGGAATACCTAGGGAAACTGAATGTACAGAATATTAACAGAATACAAAAGGAATGATAAAAGGTGTAACGTGACTTTACTCCACAGCTGAGATATCCCTTGGAATTTGAAAAAAATTTGATATTGATTAATTGCAAAAGTAGATCCTCAACTCAGAGATTTAAACTTTATGGGTCAGATGTGAGTCATACAGAGAGAATCTATAAGCCTTGGAGGGACAAAATGAGCAAAGTTCAGCTGCATCTTGCTATGAAGAATTTTTTTTTGCCTCTGCCGTACCACCTTCTTGAACATACCCTCTTTCCGCTGAAACACCACATAACTCTGAAAATCATGTAAATAATGTAGACAGTGTAAGTACTAAAAATGTAAAATATTTCTTAACTCTTGTACTAAACAACTAATTATCATCCCTGCTGGTCAACAAGAGATGGTTGGACAGGATGATCCCAGGGTCTATCACCACAAGCAGTACAGAATGCTTGTGTTACCAAGAAGCTTGGATAATGTCCCTAACCTGAGAGAGGAAAAAAAACAAACCCAAACCAACAAAAAAAAAATCTGTTTAAAGAACTGGGAACCGCTCCTAGAGATCCTTAAAAAAAAAACTTAAAACACTACAGAAACAAATGAAAATATGGCCATGTGGGATGGACTGGGTTGAAGTTTGTGTCCTGTAACAGACCCCCTCCATCTGATGATTCAAATGCCAAAAAGTGTCAGACAGCTGCTTTGTTTGAGGTGGGGGTGGCTGGGAGGGACAGAGGGCGAAGGTTGCACCAGTACAAATGTTCAGACCTAGTCTCCCACTGGATAGCTGGAGAGCTATACTAGACTCCCAGAGCAGCAGGAACCATGTTTTTAATCGATACTGTTTCTGTTCTAAATTTAACCGGTGAACCACAACAAAATAAAGAGGGCAAAACAACATTTAGCATAGGGGGAGGGGTGGAGGGGAAAGGAAGGGTTGGAGCTGAAGGGTGGTGGTGTGGTTTTGTTTAGTGAGGGGGTGCTAAGGTGGCAGCTTCTGTAGGAAACTGCTAGAAGTCGCTCCCCTTTGTTCAGTGGACTCGGCCAGGCCTAGGGCGGACCCGCTGCTGGCCAAGGCCGAGCCAATTGGTAGCAGAATGTTCTGTGATAATGCCTCTGTGATAACATATTTAAGAAGGGGAAAACAGAGGAAAAAAAAAAAAAAAAAAAAAAAAAAAAAAAAAAAAAAAAAA
>JAAGAY010138074.1:17757-61219 GCA_011801015.1 Ardeotis arabs | reverse complement strand
CACACACTAGATTTAAATTATGATAGACTCCAAGGGATTGTTTTGTCACATTTTCAAGACATTTTCACATTTATCTGTTAAAACAGTAGATTTAAGTATAGCATACCTTGTTTAAAAATGGATTTTTACTGTTGAGTTTCAAAGTGAGCATTGAAAGGAAAAGGTTGTACAAGTTCAACGAACGTATTCCACTGAAGTTTTGAAGAGCTGTTCTGCTGGATGATTTCAGCTTCCTCCTGAAACACTTCTGGTGTTTATATGAAGTTTTTCCTTCACTGAAGGAAGTACAAATGCAGTCCAAGTAAAAATGAAACTTGAATATTGTCTGGCAATCCTTATAACATATGCTGCCTTTGTATCAAAATTAGAATGTGTTCTACCTTTTATTAAACAGACTTTGCTTTCAGAAGGAGTTGGCAATATCATCCCTCCCCTCCTGTCAGAAAAAATTACTTGCTGACTACTTATTTGCAGAACTTCAAACCATCCATTCTGAAGTACTACTACTGAAAATGTAATTTGTCTTGTAATCGCTGGTACTTTGGGGACACATCTTTACGTACAAACTTTACTTCTCTTATCTCTGCACAGCATCCAGTCTGCTTTCCCTATTCTGTTGCCATTGTCCCAGAGGATTGCTGCTGGTTTGGTGGTTCCAAAATTCATCTTTCATTTTTCAGAACTGTCATCCTGTGTATATTGACAAACTGCACTTGGCGTGTTTGCACATCCGTGTCTTTCTGCAGAAAACATCTTGTGTTAGGATGTGGTGTATTAAGAGACTCGGAAGAGCCATAATAAAAGTGGCTTTGAAGGCTGATTTGTTTTGTGTGGATGGCATCTTGACTGGATGGAATTCAGTGATTGAAAGATGATCATTGGCAATTAAACTTCCTCATCCTTGATTTTACTTTTTTCCCCACTCTCTCAAAACTCAGCTGAAACCCAGCAACTAAAAACATTAAAGATAACTTAATTATTTTATCAATGCAGCATGCCGTTACTAAACATGTTGCCTTGTAGCATGTGACTGAATAAACCATACAGTTAGGTTGGAATTAACAAAAAGTTAAATAATTTGTGTGCGAGGGCCTGTTGGGTTCTGCTGGAGGAATGTACTAAAGATGCCACTTCTGGGTATTCGGCGCTGTTATGTGATGTTGAAACCAAACACCGGAGTAATATTAGGCGCAGAGCTTTTATCTAAATGCATTCTGAGTTTTGCCTGAACAGTGGCTCTAGGCCTGTTCATAACCACAAAACAGATGTGGCTTGGGTGAAACCTTTAAGTGCCTGATGTTTTGTTCTTTTACTTTCCTTCTACTTTATCCTCCCTTTCATGCTTCAAACTAAAATCTCACTTGCACACGATAAGCCCCTGAAACCCAGTCAGGAAAGTTAAATTTGGTGTTGAGCATGGCTCTTTTGGGAGGATAAGACATTCTGTGGAGTTGTTTTTGGGTAGGGAAGTATGGAGGAGTGTGGTGAGATCTTAAGCCTTAGAGTTCAGAAAGGGCATCATCAACTAGGCTGTGTGTTGCCTAATATTAATTTTCTCTTCATTTAGTGTGCAAATGCATCTTCCTAGTCTTGGATTACTACATACAGATAAGAGAGATTCCTTAAAACGAGTTGGGTCTCGTTCTACTCAATTCAGATAGCCTCTCTTGCTGCCTGGAATAATATCCCATGACTAAGATAGCGCAGCGACATCGAGTCTTTTATTTTTGATTCCCGTGCTACGCCCTGGTGACACACAGAGGAGAAGTTCTGGCAGAGCAGTCCTTCAGCAGCAATTGAAGTAAAAGTGCTGTGAGGTGGAAAAAAAGCTTCAGTAGAGTAATTGAGCAGCTAAGATGTATGTTCACAGGCTACTGGAGGACAAATGCTATGGCCAGTCTGTTTACCTTTACAGATAATTGGCAGTTTTGTTGGAGAAAATTACAAATTTGTTTGCTACTCCACCTCTGTAGCTGTTTGTCTTGTTTTGTAAAGGGCAATTGGTTTACTGTTAAATGACAAGTGAAAATTAGGATTACAGAGTCACTGTGTGTTTCTGAAAACTCTCAGTTGAAAGTTAATTGAGGCTGAACAACAAGAAAGAGAGGCAGTTTGGGGATGCACGTCTTGTCTTTGTATTGAAAAGCAGATCTGTAAGAGAGGAAAAAACCTGCTGGTAAAAGGTCAAAGGCCGATCAGGATTCACTGGGTTCACATGGCCTGTGTGATGTGCAAGTTGTATGTAGCACTATTAATCTAATTTACAGTGGAATATGGAGTATACATTAGGTTACGCTTCTGTTGTTCACAGTGTGCTCCAGGAAGCAGACAGAGAGGGTTTTCAGAGGGCACGAGGGTGGGGTTCCCGGTGTGAAGGTGCGATAAGGAAGATTAGTCATTGGATGTGAAAGAGATAAGGGTTGAGGAGGTGATGTTATCCCTGTAGGAAATAATAACCCACTAGTGATTTCAGTCATGTTCAACGTTTCAGGCTTGTCTTGAATAAGATGTTTCAAGGAAAGGTTGTGACCACTTCTCTATGGGAAAATACTCATTGGGAGAACAGAACCAGGGCTTAACAGGAGAAGTTAAGAGGTGGTTTCCTCTTTCTCAATTCTAATCTCCCAGAAAAATTGCCTGATACTAGTGGGTTTTTCCCCCGAATTCCCAACACAAAAAGTAGAACACAACTGAGATCAGCAGGGGAAAAATTGCACAGAATAAGAAAATCAGATGCATATACAGAAGTAGAATTTCACATGTATTAAAAGATGTAGTAAATTTAAATAGACTTTTTTTTTTCACTGTAGGTTATTGATCCTAGATCATTAGGTCCAATAATGTTGCCATATGTGAGAGAAAGTGTTATTTCCAAGCATTATATTAATTCCTGGCAGATATTACTGGTAGAAGCATAATGGATTCTTGCTCAGGAGATCAGATAGGTTCATTATTATAAAGTTTAGGTCTTAACTCAGGATGATTCTGAAAATGCATGAGTGTCAGCTTTGTTGCAAATGCTCATATTTATCATCAACATATCCACTGTGGAATTTGGGCATTAAAATTTATTAATCTTAATGTATTTTTATAGTAATTTTTTTCTTTTCTCATTTCCTTATAACTTTTTTTTTTCATTGCTTTATCTTGATTATGAGCAATAAGACTAAATTTTATTTGACATTTGAGTACTTGCTTATAAAAGGAAATTACTAGGAATTTGTGAATATGTAATTGCTTCTATGATTTTTTTTTTTCATGCTTGCATAATGGTAGGTTTCCTAAATTAATTATATCTGACAAATATAGCTTCTAATAGCATAATTTTCAAACTATGTTTCAGGGGCTCATTTTCTTTGCTACTTCTTAGGTTAAAAACCCAGCATTTTGAGATAGTCCTGACTTCATAGCTATGCAAATGCTTAAATACTGTGTTATACAGTATCCTGTACACCTGATTTTCAAGATTATTTACACTCATTATGAATGTGAGTTTTTCAATGTCGTGTGCTATTAGTTACTTTATGGAAATGTTCATTGACTTCGATACCAAGGCCCCCAAAAGCTTTGGTGTAGTATGATAGGTAGTTAAACAGAATTGTTAAAGTATACCTTCCTTACTCTCTTAAAGTGCAGTCTAATTCTTCAACTGAAAATATTTTTCTTCCTTTTCAGAACTACAAAATTCCACTACAGTTATAAAAGCAGCGAAACCCAGGACAAGGAAATGCAGCAAGGTTTGTATTTGCCAGAAGGACACTTACCTGTGAGTTACTGGACTGATACTGTTAGAAGTCCCGGTTAATCTAACCTGTTAATGTAAACTGACATTTAGCTCAACTGATAATATGGTAGGAAAATGAAATAATTTCAAGGGAATATTTCTGGCTGTAAATATTCAATATGGTAAATTGGTGGTATGACTAAAATAAAAAGATAGCAAGGTGTTTGGAAGTTAGAACCAGAAGTGTTATGTTCTGCCTCGGTAATGGTTAATTTTGAAGACAGAGAAAAGTAAAAAACGAAGATAAACTTAAAATTAGAAGGGATGCTGAAGTGGTGCGTGTATGAGGGATAAGGACAGACTCTTTTGTTTAAAAAAAGCAATGGGATTATATAAAAATGAGAAAGAACTGCAAAGAGACAACAAGTGATGCTAGATTGGTTTTGGAAATCCTTTTTGCATTTTGTGATGTGTGTGCTTTATGTACTGTTATAAAATTTTCATTATGACAACAGGATGCACTGAAACCTTTTATTCAAAAACTAAGTTTCTCAAATTTTATACAGCCACCCCTTTTTAGGTTGAATAATGCCGGTTCTGTAAAGTCTTCCAAAAGCTAAAAGACTTTCAAGCAGTAGATACCTTTAAATCACATAGGAAGCTATGTGTAAGACAACATTTAATCTGACAATTGTTTTATGTGTGCTCAAAAGTCATAAGCCCTCTTAGTTTGTTTTATAATAGAATGTAGAAAATTCAGCTTGCTTGCTATCTGTTTTGGCTGTGCCTTTTTCATGAAGGCATTCTTTAGACAGGTTATTAACTACAAGCTAAGATGTATTGGACCTTGATTTGGATGTAACTGCAATTAATAGTTGTTTTTACAATTGTTCATGTTCTGTTTTCAAAAGTTGTGTGGTTTGTTTTTTTTTCCTGTTATATTTCTTAGTTTTTAAAAATGGCTACTTCTAACAATTAGCTCCAAGGGGTAGTCTGGCCATCTGAGTCATGTCTGATATCTTCATGTATTACAAAGGACTAAACCCAGTAACGAGCGTAAGCTGTTTGTCATCTTTGCAGGCGGGTGATTTTGGTGATATCGCAAACTGGCCAACACCAAGTGAAATAGCAAACAATGAAGTAAGTATCCTTTGTTATCTTCAGTATTACTTTTTTTTTTTTAGAAACCACATTGACTTCTCTGCTTAATACTGTTCCCTGCAGAATTCATTTTGGGTGTTGTAGGGTTTCAGCAGAAATTTTGTCAGTAGTTCAGGATACTGATCTGTGCTTAACTGTCTGTGCTGGCACTGGAATTTCTGAACACTTCGTATGCCCACGCACGTACACTCCATTTGTGGTTAATGGTGCGCCATGGACACGTAGGTAAAAATGTGCCATATTTACTCCACTATTTTAAAACTTCTCTTTCCCTTTTCTACTCATTGGGAAGTTCATGCCCAGATGGGAAGGCCTTTGGGGTTGTGAACATGCTGCCCTGCCTTGTGGCTCAGATTACTTTTTGCGGGTTGTCTTAGGACAACTTATCCTTGCCCTTGCCCTGTTCCTCTGATATATTTTCTCCTTGCTGGATCTTTAGTTAACGTCTATTCCATAAAATTATCTTCCTATCACTTTATCTCAAGCAATAAGTGCATAATATATCTTGCAGCTCTTTTATGCTGTTTAAAACAAGAACAGAGCACAGATTACTGCAAGCTATGAGGTGCCATTTCACTCTTTGCTTTAGTTCTGCAGCACCCCCGTGGTGCTTTTACTGTTTTCTTGGTGAGGGAAACCAGAAGATTTGGGTTCAACAATGTGCATTGTATAATTGAAAGTGTCCAAATGAAAACTGAAAAAGAGTCTTAAGGTAGTTTAGCATGAATCATTTGTCCTGCAGGCTCAGTTTCTAACACCCTCCCTTCTCTCTCAACTGACTGTCATAACTTTGTTGTTTAGGTCAGCAACAAAACATTCTCATGCTTTTTATTATAGAAATCTGTAGATTTGACACAACATTTTGTTTACTGCTAGGTAGAATTTGCCTCCTCTAGTAGCTCATTCAGGTTGGACGCGGGCTCTCAGCAACCAGATCTGTTTGAAGATGTCCCTGCTCCTTGCAGGGGGGGTTGGACTAGATGGCCTTTAAAGGTCCTTTCCAACCCTAACCATTCTATGATTCTATCTCAAAGATTTTGTTTGGAGTTTGCTATAAGGATCTTTAAAACCTGCATAGATTATGTGCTGATAAACTAATGCTCATTCAGCTGCTCACATACTGGTTAGAATACTTTGGTGTGTGTGTGCATCCCATCAAAGTTTAGGATTTCTACAAGATCCTTGATTTGACTTTTTAAAAAGTATTTATAAGCTTCTCCATCATCAATATTCCTGTCAGTCGCTGAGATGATGTGAACAGAAGAGACTACCACTTCAGAAGGAGACAGTGGTGATATATTTAACAATATCATTGCATCCTAAAGCTGCTAATTTTATCTGGTGGCATTAGAGGTGTGTAAGTCCCAGCTGTGCATCTCTGGGCTGCAAACTCTTTCCTTAGTTACTCATAAGATTAGAAATAATTTCACCTGTGCTTTTTATACCTCAGCCTCTGTTTGCTATAGTCTAGTAACTCAACAATGCTGTTTTTGAAGATTGTGTGGTCAGTTCCACTATGCAATACTCTTTGTTCGTAACTTTTCAGAGACTACTGCTGTAACACGTGAGATACGGTGCAGAGAAACTCTGTAACTGTGTCCAAAAAATAATGATCTTTTGTATTATGTTCTAATGCTTAGAAAAAGAGCGAGTCTGCCGAGCTTAGATCTGAGATTGAATAGCACTGAAACGATTTAATTTTATATCAGTTAATAATATTTGTAAATGCTAAATGTTGGTTTGTGACTAGTTTACACTATGATTACTTTAGTATATTTCTTTTTGATTTTTTTTTTGGAAATACTAATTTTAGCAACTAAAGAAAACATGCACCTGTATTTTTTTTTTGTGTTCTCTTTAGTATTGTAATCTTTAGCATTAGCTTGGTTATTATGTCAAATTTTGCTATGATTAATGATATCTGTACAGTACTAATCAAAATGGATGTAGTATTTCATAAGAATATACACATTTGATGTTTTCTATTTGAAATAGTCTGCTCTAAGAGTATTTTTAAAAAGATTTTTTTGGTTTACCAGGTGGTCTAGATTGTATTGTGATGATATTAATTAACCTTTTGCTGACTTAACTATGTGAGAATTTTAGTACACGAATTAATGTAGTGTCTGTTAAACCAAATAACATTTGGTTTAATCTCAATGGCTTTGTCTAAATCAATCTCTTGACTTTGCATTCAAGTTAATTACAGCATAGTACTGTAGTATCTACTGTATGTGCTCCAGCAGGTTCAAAGCTGTCTCCACAACATAGGACTATTTTTTTCTGTTTGGCAGAAATGTCTGTGAAGCTGAATTTTGCGGGTAGATGTTATGTCCAATCATAGAACAGTTTGGGTTGGAGAGGACCTTTAAAGGCCATCTAGTCCAACCTCCCTGCAAGGAGCAGGGACATCTCCAACCAGATCAGGTTGCGCAGAGCCCCGTCCAACCTGGCCTTGAATGTTTCCAGGGATGGGGCATCCACCACCTCTCTGGGTAACCCCTTCCAGTGTTCCACCCCCCTAATTGTAAACAAATTTTCCCTAATATCTAATCTAAATCTACCTCACTCTATTTTAAAACTGTTACCCCTTGTCTTATTACAACAGGCCCTACTGAAGAGTTTTTCCCCCTCTTTCCTGTAGGCCCCCTTTAGGCACTGGAAGGCTGCTCTAAGGTCTCCCTGGAGCCTTCTCTTCTCCAGGCTGAACAGCCCCAACTCTCTCAGCCTGTCCTCGCAGGAGAGGTGCTCCAGCCCTCTCATCATCTTCGTGGCCTCCTCTGGTCTTGCTCCAACAGATCCATGTCCTTCTTATGTTGGGGACTTCAGAGCCAGATGCTTCTTTTAATGCAGCCCAGGATGGAGTTGGCTTTCTGGGCTGCAAGTGCACATTGTCAGATTGTGTCCAGGTTTTCATCCACCAGTACCCCCAAGTCCTTCTCGACAGGGCTGCTCTCAATCCCCTCATCTCCCAGCCTGTATTGATACTGGGGAAAAATGAAACTTTCCACTACATGCTAAAATGCTGTTCATTTTGCCTTCTTTGAAACCTGTTATTCTGTGGGATCTCCCAGAAGAAGTGATGATCTGCAGGATGCTGGCACTACTCAAAGGCACACAGTTCCCAGTAAATGCCGTATTCTAATGTGGGGAAAAAAATAAATCTGTAATCATACACCTCCACATCCTCTAATCTTTGGTTCGTGTTCTGATTTAGTGGAGCAGAATTGTTGGAGTTAAGACCTATGGCTCCTTAGAGTTTACAGGAATATTTGGCATGCTGTTGAGATTGTATAGCATCATGGGAATTCTGATTTACCACTCAGTGTTCTGTAAGCACAGCTTTTTAAAGATAATCAGTCTGAACAGTAGGTACTAGTGAGTGATATTTCTTTCTTTCCTATAAAATAAATTTCAGTTCTAAGGTATTGAAATATAATTGTTCTGCACTACACAATTCTGCATCTTCAGTTAAAAAAACAAACAAACAAAAACTTTGAGTCTAAAAATTCTTTTTCTAGTCTTACCAAGTTAGTAGAAAATACAGCTATTGAAAATGAGACTTTGCAAAAAACCACAGTTCTTAAAACTCACCCTACTGATAAGGTTGAGGACAGGTAACAAGGAGTTTTAATAGGTAAAGGAAATTTATACCTTTTGCTGTCAGCAGCTGTACTGTCAGAAATAACTACCAGTATCTCTTGCAGTGTAAGACTGTAAGTCACAGTAAGAAGCCAATAAATAGAAGAGAAAAGGAGGAGAAATCTGATCAAAAAAGCAATAATGGAATCAAGGACAACCCGGAGGCAAAGCCAAATGGTCAAGGAGATAATATTAGCGAAGATGAAGCTCAAACTAATAACCAAAGGAAAAAAGGTCAGCTGGGCGCTGTGTATAATGCAATGTCACCATTGATACCGTTACATTAATTCCAGTTGAATGTCTTGATTAAACTTTTCATGTTTTGCATTTTCTAGCTGGTAGCAGGATATATTGCTTTTTGCTAGGAAGCTTAAAACAGGCTTCCTTTCTCAGGTTTTGGAGTTGTTCTGTTTAGTCAAACAGGAGTTCTGGGGAAAAAGCAGCTCGTGTCCTACTGATGGTCCATGGAGCTGTGACAGTTTATGGAAAATCTTAGCATGGTTGTACAAGCCATTACTGTCTCTCACATCTTTATTTCACTAACTAGACAGCGCCATGTTAAACTAACTTCATATACATATATATGTGTGTGTTACTACGTATACTAACAGTTTAATTTTCATATTTTACTATTAGCTTACACCTTGAAGTGATCACTTGAAAACTAAACCAGGTTATTAATTTCCTTTTGATCCTCTGTTATGTTAAAAATAAGAAGCAACCCTGTATCTCATTTGGTCATTAGACTTGACTAGGCTAGAGAAACAGCTGAGAGAGTTTTAAGATATTGCTGCCATCAGCTCTATTTTTTTCTTGCTTCTCTGCTGATATTTCTTCAGATCCTGAAGACCTTTGTCGTTTAGATTTGTTACTCTTCCTATATATGTATTTAAAAACAAATCCTTTATTGCTTTTATTTTTTTCAGTCTAAGTGGAAATCTAAAGCAAAGCATTCAATAAGTGCAACCTACTTTTTCCCCCCAGTGTGGATAACACGTTTTATGTATTTGCTTGTATTTCTTGACTGCAAAGGTATGAAGCCCACATTACCAGTCAAGCATAGAAGAGCAAATATTATAATTAAATAAATGGTTAGTTGGTTTTTAGTTGATATTTTAGGCCAGCCTACAACAAATTACAGCTTTGCTAAGACTTTTTGGTGCATGTGGATGAACTTAATCTGAATGTTGCAAGGTAAAAATACAGTATCACAGCTAAATTATCAGGAAAATTTTCATAGTTTGTGACTGAAATCTTTAGTGGTTAACTTGATGTGTTGTTTTTCACCTTTGTTTCATGTGCAAGTTGTAAAATTATATGATAATGAATTTAGTGTATGTATTTAACACTTACCTAGCTATAAATTCTTGGTAATGGAGCTTACATCTAAAAATGTATTAAATAAAAAAGCTCACCTTAATTTTATATATTTGAAGCTTAGGTAAGGTTACCTTTCAGTTTGAGAAATTCCTGTTTACTGCATTTATTATTGTTTAGTCATCCATCACATCTTAAAATTTCAATGTTAAGCTTCTCCTAGTTTTTAAACTTTGAAATTAACTGTTACTGGTTCTACAAGAAGAATTCTATAGAATATTTTTGAAGAGCTGAAACCTTGAGTAGTACTACAATTAAGAGTAATATATTAACTTTTCAAGGTAACAAGCAGAAATGGGTGCCACTTCACTTGGATGATGTAAGGTCAGACAGTCAAGAAAGACTAGGCTCTCGAGCTAGCTCAAGATTTCTGCTGGAAGCAAACAAGTTAATACCTCATAACAACAGACGGAATGAGACAAGAAGTAAGTAGTTTTTGATCTCTGGGTCTTTATGTCTGTGGCAAATAAAGTATAATACTACGTGAGTAGGTATTAGATTGGTGGTTTATGTTGAAAATTGACTTTGCCTGTACTGAGTAAAACCTAGTGTTAATATTTGCCAATAACCAGGAAAAAAATAAATAAATTGTACTGTAGTTTAATGAATTTTAAATCAGAAAGTTTTGTTTAACAGCTTACTGTCAGATTTTTTTTTTTTTCCAACCTCTTCACAAATTGATCAGAGTTGTAATGTTTCAATCACTGACTCTGCTGAATAACTGAGTTTGGAAACTGTCTGTCTTTACAGAGTGTGCTGGTGCTCTGAATCAGAGCAGCGTATGTTTTTCTTTTCATGACTCCCTACACAGTCTTGGGCCACAGCTTTATGATGCAGAAAGTTTTGAAATAATCTCATAAGGTGGCTGCTCTGTCCTGCTCTCCTGCTATTCCCTCAGCTTGTTGCTACCAGAGCCGTTGTTTGTGGACCAATGTTTTGAACTCTGCTTTGGCAATTCCACTGATGTTGGTTTTTCCTTTAACTTGGACCAGTTCCCTCAGTTCCCTGCATGGCCATGCAAAAAGTTGTACTAGCAGGAGAGAGGGAGAAATGCACCACAGCTGGTACTGCTTCTGGTCCTCAGGTGTTCTGAATACAGCTTGCCAGATGGCAGAAATCTTAGGCTGAGTGTAAGTTTTTGGTTTATGTGTTTGCATTTAAGTTTTAAAATCACAATATACATTAACAATTTACATGTTTGCTCATTATAATAAGTGCTAGATGCTACCAAGATGGGATTTGTTTAAGGAGTCGTTTTAGGAACATGGATATAAGGGTTTGATCTGAATGTCTGAGGGATGGACAGGGAGAGGATTTTCACTAGCATATCACTTCCTTCAGCAATTATTCCTCAGGAACCTGATGGCCAAATGACCAGAAACTTCTAGCATGAGCTCTACCTTAAGGCTCTAGTGATTCAAGAACAGTTTTAGCGTGAGGGAACAATAAACATCTCCTGCTCTTCAGGAACATTGCCTGTTAAAATAAAAACCTTGTTTCAGGCTTAATTACAACACGAACTCATGACAATGTGATATGTAGGACTTTTGCATGTGTCTGAGCCATAGAGTGACTCAGAGTGCACAAATGAAACTGATTTGGGGAAATAGTTCAAATGGTGCCTGTGCACTTGGGATCTCTGAGGTTGAGGGTAGCAAGTGCGAAGGCTAAGTTCCAAATTCCCAGTGACACACACATATATAGATTGTGATATTTGTAAATTCAGTCTTGTTTGTCAGAAAATAAAATATAGGCACTTGAATGTATGAGTATACATATTTTGTTGTAGGGTTCATTAGAAATAGTTGCTGGTAAAACAGGATTTCTAGTATGAACAACAAATCATACCTTTAGTCAGTCCTTTGTTAAATTTAGCAACTCTTAATTTGATCAAACAGAGGCTGTATTCCCAGGCATTCCTCTGACAGAGAGGTTCCCCTGGGATCTGGAAGATTGTCCAATTACAACTTAGAGAAAGTTTAAGTAAGGATGACTGAAGATGGAAATGGTATGAAAGATGATATGAAGAAAGAAATGGTATGAAAGGGGCCTTCATTTTTCTCTCACGAGTAAAGTGAGAATTACACCTGTCCTTAAGTTTTGTGGTAGGTAGAGCCAAGATCTTTGGGTTCTGGTTTGGACCTGCTTGCTTTCCTTTCTTCTGCTGCTTCTCTCTTGCTCTCTTTTGCTATGTGCAGACCACATATTTATATGAAAACTTCACATGGATTCTTACGGAGTCATCTTAGATTTGCATCTGACATCAGAAAGGAGTTTTTAACTTAAAAGCTCAGTTTGGGACAGGACCAGCAGAGAATAAACGATTGCTGATAAGTGAGCAGAGTCAGGGTACTGGTGGATGGCTGCTACTGGGAACAAAAGGGAGGCTCCAGAGAAGTGTTGCTGTGGAAATCCTACCTGAGCAGGATCATCAAGAGCTAGCAGCTCTTCCTAGCTCTCTCTAGGTACTGGGAGTTGTCCACAGGAGAAGACTCTGTGATCACGATCATTCCTTTGCATCCCAAGCTGATCGTAGGTATTGTGATCCCTGAGCTGGCACCAGTGTCCAGTTGCTTTGGAAGTATTTGAGACTGACTGCCAGTCAAGCCCATTTACTCTTCTTTATTGCTAACAGCTTCTGCCCGATTCGCCCTCAGCCCTGGCTGGGCAAACCTTACCGTTTCACCCTTGCAGCTTTCAGATCTGACCTTCCGCTTCAGCCAGCGCGGCACAGTCAGTGAATTGCCTGGACGCAAGCCGAGAGCTCTGTTACAAGGGGACTTTTGGCACTAATCATGTACACTGCAATGTCATTTTCTTCACCCTTTCTGAGCATCCAGAAAATGGAGAGAGATACTTTTCAGTGCAATGTTTTATGGCTGATACCTAGGAATAAATTGGAGGCTACTTAATTATACTGTGATATTTAATTATGATTGCAAGTATTGGGCTTTTTTCTCTTAAAGATTGGCGTCGTGATAGAGAAAAGAGAGATGATCACGATGAAGTGTGCAGCGTGAGAAGTGAGGGTGGCAGCGTTCGAGGATTCTCCAGAGGCAGAGGAAGAGGTAGAGGCAGAGGAAGAGGACGAGGCAGAGGAAACCCTAGAAGTACGCAAAGTAGTAGGACTTTAAAACTATATTTATAATGTTATTGTTTGCACGTGAAGTAAGAGCTGTCTCAAAAAACATATCCTGTAACTTAATGTAATTAAGTAGCTTGAGTCTTTTTAAAATCAGACGCTGAAAACCAACAGTAAAATATCAGTGTGTGTCTTGCCTTAAAATATTTTTGTGCTGGACTTAATATTTTTCATTATCTTTCTTTTATGTTCTTTATTTTGAAGTGAACTTTGAATATCCGATTGGTTACCAAGAACTGTACGGTGAAGGAACTGACCAAGTGTTTCAGCCTGAGCTTAATGCTAGCGTGATGTATTACTATGGCGATGGAACAGGAGTGCAGATGTATTCTGTGGATGAAGCACTTCTCAAAGAATATATAAAACATCAAATGTAAGTAGATTGTTTAATGTACAAATATTTTTAGACATCTAGTTAAGATAAAATAACTAATTGTAAACAGTGTTTAATCTTTATTATCTGTGTAAAGAAGGAGATTAAGGCATTTCAACTTAACTTTTTGATTTGACCATTAACAGTGTCAGTTTGAATTTGTTCACTAGTGGGGTGGAAAAACTTGAGCGATGGGAAGGAATTTTAAGGAAGTTGTTCTGCATCTTGTGCTGTAGCCTGGCTCTAACTCGTATACCTGCTTTATTTACGGTACATAGCCCTCTTTTTATGTTGTCACGTAATTGAGATATGGATGTCTCTGAGCTTGTGCTTTTGAGTACTGTTGGTCTGTTTGCCTATAAAGCTCCTCTTAGGTGACGTAGCTAGACGTTTCCCTTATTTGCTCTCAATTTAGCTTTGAGAAGTCTTGTTAGTTTTATGTTTTCAGAGTATTTCACCTGAAACATTTAACTGAAAGAGAGTAGCTTTGCAATTATACTTGATTTTTTGATAATCTGAAATGTTTACTTTCTCATGTACACCATTAGGCAATGAGAAACCATCTGGAAGACTGATTATCACCAGGAGACAAGTCCAAAAGGGCCTGGAAACCACTAGTTCATTTTTAAAGAGACAGTTTGCACCTCTGGCAGATATTTCATCCTCTGTACTTGCAACGGCATTTCTCTGCGGTGCCTTTGTGGTGGTTTTTGATTGCCCTTGTATTCCATAAAGCAACTTGCTTATTTTATTCTTGCTTCTTTTGTTACAGTTGACGCAAAAAGGAAGAAAAAAGCCTCTTTAAGGGCATGTGGCTATCAACTTCAAATCTTCTATTGCAGTCTTTTTTGTTACTCTTGCTGCCAGGCCCCTATGAGACCTGACAGTGGACATGTACCCCCATGTCAGGATAATCGGCCTGCACTGTCCTCAAACAAGTGAGGGAGGAGCACAGACACTCCACTGTTGGCCAGATTTCTGGGCATGCAGTGTAGAATCCAGATCTTCTAAGGTAGGACATGATGATGTCCCCATCTGCTGAGAAAAATGTCAGTTACAGCATTGGTCACATCTGACTTCTGGTTGTATTTGTATTTTCTTTTAGCAACAAGAGGTTGGCAGGTGTCAGGAGAAGACTTGGCATGGCTGGCTAACCAGAGCCGTTGGTTGCTTTTTTGGTATAAAGTCCTAAGGCAGTTTGATTGTGGAGTTTGTGTTCCATGAGAGAGAGGGAGATTCTTGAGCAGGTTTAGAACATAACTTCACTATGTTTACACTCCTTTAAAAAAAAAATAATTAAAAATTTGGTTTTGTTATCTATTCACTTCTTTTATCACATTGAAAACAATGGGAAACAGACTTTATTAATCAATTACCTATTATTAGCTTCTAAATGGGGATGGTTTTGTCTGCCTTTCATAATTTAGATATAAAATATTAAAGTGACTATGCCAAAGAAGGCAGTATATACAGAATAAAGCTGCACGGAACTGTTAGGTCTCAGTTTCTTATGGAGTCCAAGACAAATGAGGATAAAATCAGGATATATTAGAGAAGTGAGATTGGTTTGGATCCTATTGAAGTGATGAACTTTAAGAGTTTACCTGCTTAATAGGGAAAAATCCTAGAGATTGTGTCCAGCTGAGTTGATGTGTAATTACAGTAAGAAATACACTGCTATCAAGCAGTTTATGCTTGTCCTAAGGACCAGCTTGATGTACAAGGGAGAGTAATATTTGTATTACATACAAAAATATCTTCAACGTTTTTAATTACAGGCTGAAGTTGTCAGCCTGAAAAGTTCCAGTGCATAGCAACTCCTCACTCTGCAACATGTAGTAGAACTCTGTTTAAAGTCCTCTTTCTTTAAATAAATAAATAAATGTTCAGACACGCATCCAAGTCTTCGTCAATTCAAGGACAAGCAAAAGGACTCTGAGGAAAATGAAAAAGGAAAGAAAAGCTGGAGGGGATGTGTGTGTTTAGGTTTGTCCCTCTACTTGGAGCAAACGTGTGCATTGTCTTCATTTATCATTAATGGTCTTTCACATTCCTTTTTCTAGAGTGATGGACATCAAGTGAGGCAGTTTGAGTCAAGTTCAGTCATTGTCCATTTCTACTTGTGGATTTTTTAACTAGATGAATCCTTACAAGATTTTACCTTTACTGTATGACTGTAAAGGTAATATTAGTAAAATGTTGATACATGGCTTTTGTGCTTGCTTATATTCTAGACTGGGAGGGGAAAAGAAATGTAGCAGTTCAGAACAGTAAACAGGATATTCTTGAAAGAAACCTTCTCTTTGGGTACAGTTGCTTCGCTGATCAGTTTACTTAGGTCTGAGTAAGAGCTTAATTCTCCAAAAGCCTTATTCTCTTCTCTGCTCTGATTTAATGGCAGTGTTTTCATGTGTCGTATGTCTTGTTGTCCAACTTTGAGACCTTATATTCATTCTGTCTTGGAGCTGAGTGTTTTATGTAGACAGCTTTTGCTTTGAATTTCTTTAGCTGCCAAAAACTAGAGAAAGAAATGATATCAACCTTCTCCTTGGGTCAATGATGGCATCGGAGTCCTCTCCTCTTGGTAACTTTGGCCTTGATCCCAACTTCAGTGGAAACACTTAGTATTTTATACTTTGTTGAAATTATAATTAACTTTGTTTGCATTTGCATGTGATGTTTGTTTTTCTTTTCCTCAGCATTTTAATACTCTCTTGTTTTATTTTTGCACTAACTCTTATTTTTGTGTCATAGAATTTTAATTGCTCTCCATTAAATATTTCACTGCCTGCATTTTCCTGAATCTGATGAGGACTACTATTCCTTGGATGTTATATGCAAAATCATGATATTAATTGTAAACTCTGAGAAAGGCCTAGATTTTAGTAATCATAATTAAATTGGGTTTTTTCTATTCTTTTCCATAGGATGTTTTCTCATTTCCTTGCTTTGTGTGACAGATCATTATTTGAATTCCTTACATTTTCTCTTCACTAAGTATAAAACTTCTTGACACCCTGATCATTTAATACAGTGGCTGCATTGTTTAAGAAGATTTGTCTTTTGCTATTTCTTTGTCCCATGTGTCTCTTGTTCTGTGGTGTTGTCAGCTTCCTGAAATGGTCCTTGTTCCTCTTTATCCACTAAACATTGTATCTTCTTTTAGACTTTACCTTTCTCCATGATCTGTTGTGCCTTTTGGTACAGTTTTGTGATGAATACAACATTACTATTTTTGTCTTCTCATCTTCCCGTAAGCATGCTTGAAGCAGTGATTCGGAGTACATATTATGTGCCTTAGCACTCAGATAGGATATTTAAACCTTGTAATGTACTGGAAACTGGGAAAATAAAAGATACAGTTCAGGATGAAGGTGCACTGATACTGCTGTGTGGGAAATAACTTAAGCTCTGACTGTAAGCAGTAGTTGTCCTTCATCTATATGGAGACTAAGAGAATGTTGTTTCCTTCTGTTCATGTAAGTAATAAGGGAAGGGATGGGTGAAAGAAAAATTAAGCATAGTTTTTACGTAAGCAGTTCATATGTGCAAATGTAACAAGGCTTTGAGATATATAACATGTCAAGCATGCATGCTGTTCTGTAAGCCTTGCTTCTAATGATGCACCTGTTGAAAGAACAATTTTGTTGATGACAAAGAATGCTCTGTTTTTGATGGAAGACTTGAACAAGGAATCTCTTAAATCACTATTTTAGGAATTTCTTTAACCTATAATAGGCTCATGTTTGTTTGTTTCTCTCTGCAGTGAGTATTATTTCAGCACAGAAAATTTGGAAAGAGACTTCTTTCTGAGGAGAAAGATGGACCAACAAGGATTTTTGCCTGTTTCATTGATTGCCAGCTTCCGTCGGATGCAAGCTCTCACTACAAACCCCGCACTCATTTTGGAGGTAAAATAATTCAGAAGTACCTGGGTAGAAAGTCGCTTGGTTAATTTTGTGCTGCCATTTAAAGTCAGTGCTATGAAGTTAAGAAAGGTTTCTGTTTGCACTGAGAAGGGTTTTATAAAAAGGCTATAAATGGCAGAGTTTTGGGGTTGGGTTTTTTCTTTTCTTTTTTGGACAGTGCTGGATATGTAAAGTTTTTAAAGGTATAATATGCTTGTCACACAGGCCCTAAAGGACAGTACAGAAGTTGAAACTGTGGATCAGAGGATAAGAAAAAGGGTCGATCCAGAAAAGTGGCCAATTCCAGGTCCTCCTATGTGCAGTCTACCACCGACTGACTTTTCTCAGCTCATCAATTGTCCAGAATTCATACCAGGCCAAATTTTTGGCTCGCATACTGGTAAAGGATTTATTTTATAGAAACATAAGTTTAGGACTATATGCCCAGTGTAGGGAGTTTGCCTCTTGATATGGATTTCATAATAGAAGTTGTACATTTGGTAACGGTTTATTCGGCAGATACGCCTGTCAGCCTTGCAGTTGCTGAGTCACATGGCTGGCACGGCTGATGTGAAGTAGATAAAAATGTCTCTTGCATGTCACAGCTGTGACCATTCTCCAGATGAGGGAGAGGTATGAGGGACTACAGCCCTTTACTAGTAGAATTAGTGATAGTAATTTTAAGTTAGTCATAAAATCGGCTTCATTATGGTAGCAGCTGAAAGTTAACTCAATATTTGATGTGTCTTCATTCATATTATTAATAAGGAGATGGCTTTGTTCCCTGACAACCCTTGGCAAAAAAATATTTTACTGAAATGTTGGCTGGAATTAAATGGGAAGAATAAAGACTGAGTTTGGCACCCATCCTTAGAGCTAGAGGATGGTGTGGGGAAAGCCTGTCCTAATGATGCTCTCCTTGTTTACTGAATAACACATAATTTCTCTCTGTTAGATTGTTAGAAACTTTCCATGTAAGCGAGTTGCTAGAATTGATCTTTTCCTAAAATGTTAAGTGGACTGTGAAAAGCTATCTCCTAAAAATGAAAAAAAAAAAAGCTGCTGATCAGTGTTTTATTTAACCAGAGAGGTAGAAAAAAATGGTAGCTGCAGTTAAAAGAAAGACTAGTGAAACGATTAACCAAAACCCAACAAAACAAAACCAAAACAAACCGTGACAGGAGCTGAACTACTGTTTTCCACTGCTAGAGTCTGCACCAAGTTCTCCAAGAATGGGAAGCCTGCTGCGTCCAAAGAAAAAAACTGAAACAAGTAATTTTCAGACAATGTCTAAAGGATTGTCTACAAGTTTGCCTGATTTGGACTCTGAACCTTGGATAGAAGTAAAAAAGAGGCATCGTGCATCTACAGTCAAACTAAAGGTAAAATCCAAAACCTTGAAGTTGTATTTAAATTAAAAAATGCAAAACCTCTCAGATTATACTGGAAACCAAGAGTTTTCCCATCTTAATGTGATGTAATGCTTGATAACGCAATAGTTAGTGTGCGTACTTCTCACTCTACCAGACCTAGAATAACTAAATTCATTTAAAATCCTGATCCAAAGCTCACTAAAATGAAAAGCAAATACTGGGATTTTGGGGTGGTTGTGGTTTTTTTGGTTTGGTTTTTTTTTTTTTTTCTCCCAAGGGACAGTTGTACCTGTTGATTATTGAAAAATGTATTGTAATGTGCATTGAAAACTGTTTTAAAAGCTTGTGGCAGAATTATTTAGAACAGTAATTTACCTAATAAACATCTGAAAGTGGCTATATTGTTTCTAGTTCCCATACATTTTTTAATTGAAAATATTCTATCCTGTTTTGTTTGTCTCCCATTTGGATAATCACTGTCCAATTCAAATATAAACTGCATCACCGTTTCCACCTTAGGAAAGTGCTCCTGTACCTGATCAAATATCAGTTCAACAACAGCCACCCCCAGAGGAACAAGAACAAGAAGAACTTGATTTTTTGTTTGATGAAGAGATGGAACAAATTCAAGGTCGGAAGAATAAATTTACTGATTGGTCAGACAGCGATTCCGATTATGAAATTGATGATCAGGACGTAAACAAGATCTTGATTGTAACGCAGACACCACCGTATATGAGAAGACATCTTGGTGGAGATCGTACTGGCAACCACGTGTGCCGTGCAAAAATGACATCGGAACTTGCTAAAGTTATTAATGATGGCTTATACTACTATGAACAGGACTTGTGGATGGAGCAGAGTGAAAATGACACCATGATGAAGGTAATTGTCTTCATTTTTGACCTGAAAGCCATGCCTGTCCAAACAATTCCAAAATTAATTTTGTCAGTCTGCTATGCAATTGTAAAAAGCTACACTTGTTTGAAAGAGACAGTAGTTGAATTTACAGGTCTGTTGAATTCTCTGTATTTTGATAGTATTGTAAAGAGTTGAAAGCAAAACCAGAAAGTTTTTCTTGTCACAGATTTGACCAAAACCATTAAATCAATACTTTTTAGAACTATTTTTAACATTTTGGAGGTGATTCAACTTTGCCTGCTTGTTTCATAACATTTGCAAACCCCTGCCAGAGGGGAAGGGGGCACATTTCTGAGATGACGCAATAAGAGAGGAAGGTAACACCGTCATTTAAAAGTAATTTTATATTAAGGTTCTCTTTGCCTTGTAGCGTGTTAGAATGATAGCTCTGTTACCAAATAAAACTTCGGATTGCGCGCCTTATTTTATTATTTCCTATTATTTCCCTTTTATTTCCTAGCCTGTACATGGGGCCCTGTCTTTGAGGCTTTCAAAACTTTGCAAGGAGATTGTCAGCTTTGTGATTTTTTTTTTTTGTTTAATTATTATTTTAAATATACTAAGCAGCTGTAAAATTACGGATGAGTTGGAAAGGAGCTTTATCTGTGCACAAGGGCAAAGGTGGGTTTAAGAGGGGGAAGTAGTTTAAAGGAGAAATGGAGCATGTAAGTACAAAAAAGAGGTGACAAAGAGTGGATGTTGAGAGTAAGAGCAAGAAATAAAGGTAGAATTCTGAATATTGAGTTTTTATTACAAGTGAAATGAACTAAGACGACTAGCAGCCTGGAAGAGGACAGTGAGAAACAGCACACAGCAAGAGAAAAAATTTTTGTTGTTTTTGTTATGTTCTTGACAATGATTTCAACAAGATTTTCCCCCACACAGCATGCACGTGCGTATGCACACATCTCACCCCACCTTCAGCTGAGCAGGGACATGAGTAATTTGAGATGCTGCCACACATCTTGGAAAACCCCGTCCTTTTGCAGTTTAAGCTACCAATCAAAAAAAAAAAAAAAAAAAAAACCAAAAAACAAAAAAAAAAAAAACCCCAAAACCAAAAAAGCGGAACACTTTATCACTTTATCTACCAATACTGGGTTTTCTTTACAATGCAGCCTGAGGAAGGGAACAGGACCTCTTTTAGTCCCCTAAATTGCTAGGACCTTCCTTGGCACGCTTACTGCAGAAGGATGGTTTTGTGCTTGGCGAGGGGCAGTATCTTGGTCATTTCCGTTTCTTCTTTGTGAAAATTTGCATGTAGATGGCCTTACCTGCCTCCATGTGTTGGCCTAACTGTTTCTTTCAGCTAGTGCAGTGTGAGCTGTGTTAGGTTATGTACAGTGTTGATGGTAATTTTTTTACAATGTATGCTAGAGACTCCTTCCATTGTCCTTAAAAAAACCCTGCACTGGCTCTGTATGAGTAGTTGTGTTTCAGTTCTGGCTTGCTTATTTTATCTCTTATGAAATTCACCTGTTTCTTTAAATTTGCATTTACACTTTGCTTTCTCTAATTCAGCAAGAGATTGAGAACTTTAAGAAGCTAAATCTCATTAGTAAGGAAGAATTTGATAGTCTTGCACCAGAACCAATTGCTGATCCAACCCAAGAAGTTCCTCCAGGACCTCCAGAGTCACAGAACAGTAAGTAATACATATTTATTTTTAGAATCTCTGTAATAAAGAACAATTCTGTAGGTATTTTAAATCTTCTTGCCTGTGTAATATTTTAATTTTAGTTCAGTCATCAGTCTGAGGGGCTTTTTCTGTGCTAATTTTTCAAGTTGTCAGCTGTTCATCAGTAGTGCCATTCCCATTGAATTAGAAGCTGGCACTCGTACTTTTCAGGATATATATGAGCATCAAAAGGCAACGTTCTGTTTTGTTGTCACCATATATCAACACCAGGTGCTTGTTGGGTAACTTGAGATTTACAATATGTAAAGTAATAGCTAGTGCTGCTCTGAAACATTTTCTAGAAACCAGTATTTTTGTGGGAAACAGGGACAGAACAAAGTGAGATTAGAAGAATTTTCCACTTCTAATGTCCTAATCTTCAGCGACATGGAAAGTGGGATAGAGTGCACCCTCAGCAAGTTTGCTGATGACAAGAAGCTGTGTGGTGCGGTCCACACACTGGAGGGAAGGGATGTCACCTAGGTCCTTGACAGGCTTGAGAAGTGGGCTTATGAGAACCTGGTGAAGTTCAGCCAGGCCAAGTGCAAGGTCCTGCACTTGGGTTGGGGCAATCCCAGGCACAAATACAGGCTGGATGGAGAATGGATTGAGAGCAGCCCTGAGGAGGAGGACTTGGGAGTGCTGGTGGATGAGAAGATCAATGTGAGCTGACAATGCACACTTGTCAGCCAGAAAGCCAACTGCATCCTGGGCTGTGGCCAGCAGGTCAAGGGAGGTGATTTTCCCCCTCTACTCCACTCTTGTGAAAACCTACCTGCAGTACTGTGTCCAGCTCTGGAGCCCCCGACGCAAGGACATGGACCTGTTGTAGGGAGTCCAGAGGAGGCAACGAAGATGATGAGAGGGCTGGAGCACCTCTCCTGTGAGGACAGGCTGAGAGAGTTGGGGCTGTTCAGCCTGGAGAAGAGAAGGCCCCAGGGAGACCTTATAGCGGTCTTCCAGTACTTCAAGGGGGCCTACAGGAAAGACGAGGAGAAACTCTTCAGCAGGGCCTGTTTTGATAGGAAAAGCGATAATGGGTTTAAACTAGAAGGAGTTAGATTCAGACTGGATATAAGGAAGAAATTTTTTACAATGAGGGTGGTGGACCACTGGCACAGGTTGCCCAGAGAGGTGGTGGATGCCCCATCCCTGGAAACATTCAAGGCCAGGTTGGACGGGGCCCTGAACAACCTGATCTGGTTGGAGATGTCCCTGCTTCTTGCAGGAGGGTTGGACTGGATGGCCTTTTTTGAAGGTCCTCTCCAACCCTAACGATTCTATGCTTCTATGATTATCTCTTGATGTATTTCTGATATAGTAGTATTATTAACATTTACTAGGACACATGCTAATAGCATTTTTAAAGTTGTTGAAGAAAAACACCTCACTAAAAACACCACCACCGAAAAGCAAGAACGTGGTCACACTTCCACCAGAGTTCATTTTCCAATACTTTCCTACTGTAAATATACAAGAACAAGTGGGCAAGAAAGAAGAGGGTTTATATTGCCTAGCAAAGACATGTTTGAACCATTATTTCATAGTTTTGAGCAGTTTGTACTGCAGCTGCACCAAGTGCTTTTGTGAATTTATCCTTTGGGGATGTTGTAGTTCACTTGAAATGAAACAGGCCTCTAAGATACTAGATACTAGGGGAGCTTAGGCTTTGAAATCCCAAGTCTCTTTTGAAAACAAATATTTTCTCCTTCCTGCCTACAGATTTAGCAGAGGAGCTGGCTGATAATTTGTTAGGATTTGAAGTACCTCCAACAGCAGCAATAGCTCGCTCGCTGCCAACGGCAGTTCCAGATTCCCCCTGTGTTCACCCTGGCTTCACCCCACGAACACCTCGCACCCCAAGGCTACAGGATCCGAACAAAACACCCAGGTTCTACCCTGTTGTTAAAGAAGCACGATCCATCGATGTAAAGGTAAATGGAAAAACATAGTATTTTTTTAAAACCAGAAAAAAGCTGTTAAAAATCATGGCTGTGCATATGATTTAACAAGAATGACAAGGAAAAAAATGAAAAACTTGTACTTTTTTTATCTTAGAAATATTTAATATATTAATTCTTTTTTATTTCTACAAAATGGTTTACGAGTTTTTGCTGTAACGTTTCTTAAAAGTCCTTGCTGAAAAAGTGTAATGTCTAAAGATTTTTAATTTATTATGTAAGACTAATATTTACGTTAGGAAACTGGAGTGTTGTGACTTTATAATGTGTTAGGTAGAATATAACATTTTTAAACTTGGTTTTGAGAGGGAGAGAATGAGTGAAATCAAATTAAGGAAATAAATACTTCATTTGCTTTCTTAGACTCCAAGAAAAAGAAAAACACGACACAGTACAAATCCTCCCTTAGAAAGCCATGTTGGTTGGGTGATGGATTCCAGAGACCACAGGCCAAGAACTTCCTCTGTGAGGTAATTTAGGGGTTTTTTTGGTCATAGAAAATTTGTTTGCAATGTCTTTAGTGCTCGCTGCTAATGGAAAAATAAGCTGCAATAAAAGACAATTTATAGATACAGTGGAAGCAAGAAAAGAGCAATCAAGAAAGACAAAAAGATCGAATACAAGGCTCTCCGGAAGTAAGCGAGCCAGACTCACAATGTTCACAACGTTGTTTGTCGATCCATGACATAGTAGCAATAATATTACTTGAGATATCGATGTTCACTTCAGTGATTTTCACCTTTACGTGGTCATTTAAAATCAGGCATTCCAGTAATGTTTAATTATCATCATCCAAAACTGCCTGTTTTTTGACTGATTTTCTTGAGGCGCACCCAAAAACAGGTGACTGGGACCCCAGGCATGCATTGTAGTGGTCATCGGGTGACTGTTCTTTCTGACAGCTCTTGCATAGATCAGAAGGGTTGAAAACTGATTCTGTAGAAAAGCACTGTTTATAGGACAGAAATATGTTTGTTTCTCTTCAGCAGTTCCAATGCTTCGCCTTCAGAAGGAGCTCCACTAGCAGGAAATTACAGCTGTACCCCAAATTCTCTTCCAAAATTTCAGCATCCTTCTCATGAACTGTTAAAGGAAAATGGCTTTACTCAACAGGTGTACCACAAATATCGTCGAAGGTGTCTAATGGGTAAGCTGCTAAATGTGCTTCCTAAAATTTTAGGTACAGTTTTCTCCAAGTTGTTCCTCATCTTTAATTTTTCTTGGGAAAGGAGAACAAAATTTGATACTTCTGTTTTATGAACTCCTGCTTTCCATTTAACTTTACATTTCCTGACAAAAAAAATTACCCTCCAATTTAAACGTAAGTTACTGGACGATCTTGTATGTGTATTACTAATAGAAAAGCATTTGAAAATATTCTTTTGAAAGGGAAAAAATTGCCCTTTTTTCCCTTTTTTTTTTTTTCCTTCCAGAGAGGAAACGGTTGGGAATTGGCCAGTCCCAAGAAATGAACACGCTTTTTCGTTTCTGGTCTTTTTTTCTGAGAGATCACTTTAACAAGAAAATGTATGAAGAATTCAAACAACTCGCTCTGGATGATGCAAAAGAACACTACAGGTATTTGCTCTCCGGGGAGACCTGATAGCGGTCTTCTAGTACCTCAAGGGGGCCTACAGGAAAGATGGGGAGAGGCTGTTCAGTAGGGCCTGTTGCGACAGGACGAGGGGTAATGGTCTCAAAATAGAGGGAGGTAGATTTAGACCGGATATAAGGAAAAAATTCTTCACTATGAGGGTGGTGGAACACTGGCCCAGGTTGCTCAGAGAGGTGATGGATGCCCCATCCCTGGAAACATTCAAGGCCAGGTTGGACGGGGCTCTGAGCAACCTGATC
Source organism: Ardeotis arabs (assembly GCA_011801015.1). Lineage (NCBI taxonomy): Eukaryota > Metazoa > Chordata > Aves > Otidiformes > Otididae > Ardeotis > Ardeotis arabs. The sequence goes on along the minus strand of JAAGAY010138074.1, from coordinate 36,105 downwards.
TGGTTGGAGATGTCCCTGCTCCTTGCAGGGGGGTTGGACTAGATGACCTTTGAAGGTCCCTTCCAAGCCCAACCATTCTATGATTCTATGACACTATGCTGTTTACTTAATTGCAAGGAGGACAGAAAACTTGCATCCTTCTGGGGAATGAGGAGCGTATGTATAAGATTTTAATACCTCTTTGTTCTGCTACAGGTACGGATTGGAATGCTTGTTTAGATTTTACAGCTATGGGCTAGAAAAGAAATTCAGGCAAGAAATATTCAAGGATTTCCAAGAAGAAACAAAGAGAGACTATGAAGCTGGTAATTATCATAGGCCAGTCACTGCTCATGCTGGTGTAACTTTAGTTGGGAGATAATCCCAATTCCTTGGCACGGACTTGTTAACTAACCCAAGAGCAGCTTTTGTTCATGTTCCTTTTATCTTACAGTTGTCTTAAACCTATAGTTACCAGTGAATAATTAAGTTTTAAATTAAATCTGACCTTTTTAAATGGGTGAAATTATCTATTTTCTTTATTAGGTCAGCTATATGGACTTGAAAAATTTTGGGCTTATCTAAAATACTCTCAGCACAAGACTCCAGCCGTTGACCCCAAACTGCAAGAATACCTTAGTAAATTTAAGAGACTGGAGGACTTCAGAGTGGATGTAAGTTTCCGTCCCTATTTTAAGTAAATATTTGGTGTATGAATATTTACACTGCAAAGTAGACTGAGAACAGTACTTCATTTCACAAAAAGGCAGCTTTACAAATCCTGTCAATGACTAGAAAAAGCATGATTAAAAAAAATAAATTCAAATGAGAAACGCAATGTTATTCTAGACATTTTTTTTTTGAACCGAAATATGGTGCTGAGTTGTGGTGGCTAAAATGTAAAAGGTGTTGATCCATTTTCATTGTGTAATGAAATAAACAGCAAAAAAAAATCTTTTTTTTTTTTTTCTGTCATCTGTTAAGACTGACTTCTATACCATTTAAGAATCTGGCAAATGAGTTAATGCTCAACTGGCATTTGTTAATGAACTGTGACAGGCATTGTCCTTGCTGAGACTTCATATGCCAAATTTAACGTATCCTTCCTGGAGAATGCTGAACTCTTAAACTGTGTGATTCCAGAGTGTAGTGCTGCCGTGCTCCTCCGAACTGGGTTATGGTGCATTACGTCCCCATTATTCTCTGTAAATCCTCCATTTTCCAGGAGTTGTGGCAAACGCTGGGGCCGTGTCGATTAACTAATGCTGAAAGGCTGCTTAGAGTTCTCGATACGTCATGCGCTTGCACTTCTACCCAAATGGCCAGGAAAGCTTTAAAATACTATCAGTGAGTTGACAATAACTAAAATTACTGGGTCTAATTATGGAATGCTCTGTATTTTTTGATCCTCTAAATATATGAAAAGGCAAATACCTGACCTTACAGGGAAAAAAAACCAAAAAACATTTAACAGGTTGGCAATGTTTATTTTCAGCCTCCTATTAGTGAGGAATCTGGCAGAAAGAGACCGGCTGCTGCAACAGGTGAGGATTCAGGTCATCGCAGACATCAGTCTCATTCTTCTAAAACACTTCTTGCCGCTAAACCCACGGCTGCCTGTCAGTCCCAGGCGCTGGGAAACGTTGCCAGTGGGAATATTGTGCAAGCATCCATAGGCCGTAACAATGCTGCCACAAGATCTACAGAAAGTGATGTACCAGAAAAATAGACTGAAGACAAGCTGGTGCTCGTAGGAGTCAACTCTGATCTCGCTCTCTTAATTTGGAGATCTTCAAGGCGAGCCAATATAATACATCATTAATGGCAAGACAAAAGATTGGATTCTTATTTTTCACAGGATTTAGTTCCGAAACACTTACCCTAGGAGAGTTACTCTTGGTTTTGGGATCATCGGAAGGATCCTAGGGAAGATTATTTGGCTTCAGTATTGCTTTCCTCAAGCTTTTGTTTACAAAGAACTGCATTCCTTGCGTATGCAAAAAATACTTTGGGGGATGCCTTACATTTCAGCGCGTATTTCTTAAAAAAGGTATGATATACCCATGTTATTTACTCTGCTTTCTTTACCCAGATTTTCCTGTTATTTGTATTTTACCAAAGCAAAAAAAAAAAAAGATTACGTTACATGTAGAATTTTAAATGTAAAGGAAGGATCTATGTGATTGGTTTGCTCTTGAATCGATTAAAAAGTATGGTTTTGTGCAAAAGCACACGTGATAATGTGCAGCTATATATGAAACTGCATTTCTGGATTCTATTTAAAGACATAGTTTCTATTTTTTTCAGGGTCTCCATAGTTAGTATTTTATTAAGTATGGAGTTTGAGTGGACGTAACTGGGATAGTTTTGCAGGTATTTCCTACAGTACTGGTTCCTAATAACTTAAGCAACAGAAAAACACAGGGGAAAATGGATCTGTTGATTTCATAGTGTCTTAAATTAACATACAGTATCTACAGTTTGTGCAGGTTGTTAAAATAGCAAACTGTTCAAATTATTCTCGGCTTGAGAGGTGTCTTCATTTGAATTCTCTTATGATTAGGAAGTACTCTAACAGGTGAGGCATAACTTAGAAATTTTTTTTTTTTCTCCGTATTTCAAGTAATAAAAATGAGTTTGGAGGGAAACAAAGTATTTGTAAATTTTATTTTTTTTTTTGCTTTATTTTGCAATATCTAAATGAAGTTCTGCTTGAATTGTGCTAGCTAAACCTAAATAATTTCAAACAGGTCTAAAGACAATTTCACTGAATGTAAGTTATTCCAATACAAATCAATTTCTGTCCCTGCAAGATGGGGATGTTTATATCCTGTAATTTCTTATTAACTTTATTACTTTGTTTTTTAAAGACTCTAAAAGAACTGAGTGGGTAACTTCTCTCTTCCAAGGGTAAGTGAGAAGAATTTCAGCTTTTTGTTAGTTAACTGCAGAAAAGAATTCAGTTCATTTTTAAAGTTAAAAAGTTATGTCTAGCACAAATGCCTTAATCCACAAAGGTGTCCTAACCGACTCTACAGCCACGGATGGGGTTTTAAACTTGTGTCAGATCTCAGAGGCTGTACCAAGTCCATTAATTTTTCAGTCATTGTCTTGCGAATCTCCATGGAACAGACTCTGAATGTTTGCATTGTACAGGAGGATATGCTAGCAGTAATACAATTTCAATACAAAATTGAGCCTTTTGTAAGTGGCCTGTTGTAAATGAATTTAAATGAACGCATACCAATATTTTAAGTAATATCCTACAAAGATGCTGAAGTGACACATCTCAGTCCTGTGTTTGATCCATGCCTTTTGCTATCCAAGAAAATAATGCGAATGTAAATTTGGATTGAAATTGTATATACAAGTAATAGATTTAAACTCTTTCACTTTTTCATTGGAAAATGTGCAGATTAAGCTTTTAGTGTGTGTAATTTTGTGATATCTTGACAAATTTTATAAAAACAACAACAAACCTAATAGTGTTGTATATCAACTTTTTTTTTTCCCCAAAAATGTGAAGACAAACAACTGGAAAGACTGGCTGTAGCTTTGCATGTGGATGTCTGTTGCCTCTGGTGCACTAAGGTGTCAGGGAAACCCAGCCCGCTGAAGGCTGAAGTGGTTCTTCGAACATGAGCCAGCTTTCTTCAAGTTCAATATTGATTTATTTTTTGTCATGCGTCTGGGTATTTGTCAAAGAAAAACTATAGATACATGAATGATAAATACGGCTGAAAGCAAAGAGAGTGAATGCTTTACCTGTTGTCTGTCCTGCTGGCCTCTCCAGGGCTAGTTGCTTAGACAGGGCCCCTTTATTTTGTTGGGGAAAAAAACCATCCAAGTCCGTCCGCAGCTCTGGCTGCCTTTCAGGAACGCCCCCTTTCACTTCCCACAGGTTTGAATCTCCCCTCTCTCCCCTACCCACTGAATTTCAGATTAAACCACGAAGACTCTGCTGGCTAAGCAGCTTGTTTCTCTGTATGGCTTGAAGTGGTTAATCACCTTTCAATAACTGGATCCCTGTTGCAGAGCCATGAATTTGTCTCTGACCATGCATGTACGTGTCCAACATCCTTTCTGATGCCTTTTAGGTCCATTTAAGTCACCCTTAAATTTGTCTTAAGACTAGTTGTATTCTAACAGTACTCTCTAACTAAACACTTCCTAAGTCTTAAGACATTTCCTTGTCTAAAAATTCTCTCATGTGCTTACTACAGAATTTTGTTTAGGTTTGTTCTTAATTTCTTGTGTTGAGAAATGACTGTACACATACTTTGAAACACTACCCTGCCTAAACTCAGTAAGATTGGTCTTTTGGCACGCTCAAAATATTAGATTCAAAAGGCTTTTTTTAAAAGGGAAGGAAGGGAAGACTCGGGATAGCTCTTGTTCCTGACAGAGACCAGATAATGTTTTCCTGTAGTGTAAGCAGCAGTAGCCTGGCTCCATGACTGATGCTCCTGGAGTTTAGCAAGGATTTGGGTTTCTGTGGGACACAAAGCATTCGAATGAACAGAAACCAGTTTGTATTCACAGCAGCCTCTATCCTGCAGACTTTGCTTCAGGCATGGCTGCGCTACTCGGTTCCAGACGAAGAGACTAAGTGTTAGCCCATGTTCTTTTACCGACAAATCCCACAGCTATGCTAGGCTGTACCTGTGATCTTAAAAGCTTTCTTCCCTGCGGTCTGCAGCATGGATTGTTTCGGTTTGGTTTGGGTTTTTTTTGGGCAGGGGCAGGAATGCAGTTCCCTTTGAAACTTAAACTTCCACAAATTCCACTATGAAAATGCAGCAAACAGACCAACCCCATAACGGACTTAGAGCTTTTAACTTGCCTAAGGTATAACTGTTGTATGACCTAAGTAACGAGAAATTTCAGAGTACAACTTAAATGGCAACGCTTTAGAACATTTAAAAGAAATTTAATCGTCTCTGTTAGCAGTTCTAAGGTAGTGCCTTGGTTAGTACCTTCAAAGCTGATGAGTTGAGGTTTTTTTCTTTAGAGTTCAGTGCCAAATCCAGACCTGACCCCAGAATTTCACACCTAAAAACCTAAAGGTTTTATTTTTAGATGCTCACAGAGTGTACACTTGTAGGCTTTGCCCAGTTACCTAGAAAATGTGACAGGTTGGTAAAATACGATCGTCATAAAAAAAAAAAAGCTCCAAGTAAACTTTGTAACCAGAATGGGGACAAATTGATTTGTTCATGAATTTTGCAGGAAGGCTGCAGTGCCAGACTAGACCTCCATGAAACATTAAAGTGCTGCCTTCTGGTATGAGAAAAAATACATAAAACCACAGGAATTCGCAGAGAGAAATAGTGAGGAACGCTTTGGGTTCATTTGGGAGGGGTGTTTTATTTTTTGGTTGGGTTTTGTTGTTTGGTTTGGGTTTTGTTTTTTTTTTTTTCTTTTAAAGTTTTCAGGTAAGCAACCCTTCACCTGAATTTGTACACAGGTACTATCAAAAGCAAGCTTAAAACCCAGTCTGTAAACATCTGTTAGTAAACATTCACCTTGAACCATAAATTAGAAGCCAGTGCAAGGATGTGCCAGTAAATACTTAATTATTTATTGGGTTTCTATATTTCAGTAAGCCTTCAGGGCCTGAGTTACATTATTACTAGTGTTAGGCAGGAAAAGGAGTAAAAGAAACCAATCTACAGCTGCACTTGCATCATTCCACTCATGCCTGAAAGACCACGGCAGGGTTTTCCGCAAAGCCAAGACTTTCAATCTGCAACATGACAATTGGAGAGAAGCAGGGCTCCAAGGAGGACTGTAAGGCCCCAGGACTTTATCAGAAACACTCAGCTTCATAAACAAACTTCAGCAACACTTCAGTACCGAGTTGCTGAATTGGTGAGTTACAGTTCATGAAAAACTACAGAGCTTCGTCCTAAAAAAAAATAAAGCCAACCCCAAAGCAGAACCAGGAAGACCATTATATTCCAAGTAGTAGGTCTTGATTTGTATTTTGTACTATTCTATGCAACAATGCATGTATTTCCTGGAGGAAATAAAACCCCACAAACTCTTACTGTAGAGAAAACAATTATCAAAGAGACTGAAACAAAGCTTAAGTAAGGTTTAACTATTCCTTGACCTTTACAAGTAAAATCAAACTGATTTTGCAAGAAGAAAAAAAATAGCTTAGAACGAAGTTACTTAAAATGAAAAAAGATCGGAAGCAGAGTGCCAAACTGCTTTTACGTGCTGTGTCCAACGCTGAAGAACAAAAAATGTAAACCTTGGCCTAAGCTAAAAGTGAAAAGCACACCATAAATAATGTAGTGTAAAACCTTTTATAGCAAGGTTTAGTTAAAAGAAAAAAACTCCCTAGCGAAGCATCCAGATAAAGAACTGGTGTTTAAGTACTCCTAGCCCCCATCCTATGCAAGAAAGCTTTTCTTAATCTCTTAGTAGCTCCCACGGTTCTATCTAAAACATGTGTGTTTGTGGTTAATTACGCTAGCGCCCCCGGCCTTTCAGCAGCGTTAGATGATGGGCAGGCGCTTCATTACAGTACTAATGTGTGAACTGAAGTCTGGACACTACACCAACGCTCAGCTCCACAAGGATGTGACCTAAGCAGAGACCAGTGCTTTACTGAATTACAGGCAGCAGCTGAGCAGCCACGCACCTGCCCGGATTGTTCAGCCTGTACAAGAACCTGCAAGTGTGACCTGACTTCTACGGAGAAATGCCTCCAATTCTGTTTCTTCTTCTGTGGTAAAACTATTCTATCCCAAGCTTGCACACGCAAGGAAGAGAATTCAACCTGCCTCCTAGGACATGTGAGTTACATGTTGAGTCAATGGGGGACTGATGTTTATTTGTTTCATTTACAGCAATATAAATCTCTTTCAGTCAAATAGTAATAAAAAGGAAGTATTCCCTGGAATTTCACAGTTTACAGTTCAAGAGAATGTTTATACAGAAATTTGTTACTGTAGACTTATCACAGGTGAAATCTGCAGAGGTACAGATGTAAGCCCAAAAGCTGCAAGTCATGAACTGAATAGCGTCACAGTTATGAATTTAGCAGAACAGACGGTGAGATTTCTACACTATGCTGAGTGATGCCCATGTATAAATCTCCAGTGTTCTTGTCCTATTAGTGCCATGAGACACATTCCTTTTACTGTACATTACACAATTTCCTAAATTCCTTTATTTACATCATCTTTTTTTAAACCATAAATGCATTGGTATAGGTTTATTCTCTTAAATACAGCTTACCTGACTAAGTCTTCAAAGTTCTTCAAGAGCTGGGACTTGAAAGGAAAAATAACACCACAAAGACAAGGAACAGCATTAACAGCGATGGATGTTTCAGATCCAAGACTTCTTCCCCTTATTTTGTATTCCATCATATTCCAGCTCCGCTTAACAGCTTCGACATAAAGTCTGACAGCACATTTGGTATTGTACATGCTTTATTAAAATGGTACTCGTATTTACAATATCTGCAGAAACAATCCCTCCCAAGTCTTGCATTCAGACAGACACGCACACATACACACGCGCGCACGCCCCTTCACTCTACAGGGGTGTGAAGGCTATGCTCCCAAAAGTTAGGCAGCTTCTGGAAGAGGAGGAAGGGTGACTTTTTTTTGTGTTTGTAATTACTTAAAAAGAAGCATGGGAGGATGCATTTGGCCATCACAATGCTAATTTAAGTATATGTAGTATTAACATATGGCAGTAACACTGAGTATTCCTCTTTTACATTCTATACACAGAATGACATCAAGGTTTTCCAGTCAACAGAACATTCTAACTTCAGTCTCAATGCTGCTTGTAGTGACTATGAAACCACAATTTCGGGGCTGTCCCTTAAAACGATTCAAGTCTATGTAAGCGAAATAAGGCACAATTAATATTTGATTTGATTTAGAGGATGGGAAAAGGGGGGAGAGGCAGGCTTCAGATAATAGTTGTCACAGAGGAAACAGTTTTACCCAATCCTTTTGAGAAAAGGCTGAATTTTACCCCCATCCTAATCTCCATGGACTTCTCTTAGAGAACTGAAGTATTCTGCCAGGGCTGCTAACGCCCACATACGAAACAAAATTGGAAATTCACATTTTGACACCAGTTTCAGTAGTCTAACCTACTGATACTGATGTACGTGACTACATCTGTCTTTAATGCTGAAGAAGACGACACACATGAAACAAGATTCAAACCTTCCACTGAGCTTGAAGACTCACGTCTTTTAGAGAGCTTGTAATATATACTATTTGAAGGCTTCAGCTTACTGATAAAAAGGAATAACATTTTGCCTTTAAATCCCTGGCCCCTCTTCACTAACGAAGCCTAACCAGACATTACAAATAAACTGCAACAAAAGGTCGGGCAGCACGAATAATGTCTAGTAGTCAAATCTTCAATTGTGAGGATATTATTTTCCTTGTACAAAACCTGTTGAATGTTTTTCGCAGCAGATGAACTGTACCCAAAGATGCAGGACATTCTGTGATGGGGAATAAGAGGTTGCAGTTCCGAAGGCCCCTGACTTTGGTTGTTTACAAAGTTCATTCCTGTTTAGTGTGATCCTTGGTATCTTCCTCATCTGTGTATTCTGATGGTTCTTCTCCTGGTTTTAGGAGTCTACCTACGTAGTCGTATTTTTCTGAAAGAGATTTATGATTCCATTACAATCAAGTACAGCTTCATTTGGTAGTTAGCCTGCACTGCTGCAAATTCACTTTTTCTCCTGCACACTAAGGTTCCAAACCTGATTACTGAAATTGATGGCAATATATCAGCAAGCTCAGGCTCCTAAAACGATCTTGCTACCATTCCTGCTCTCTACTGTCTCTACTTTGAGTACTTTGTTTCAGTTCTCCTGCCACTAATCAGGCAAGCTTTATCCCACCCTGGCTGAAAACGCTGCTATTAAAACCGGCACAAATTCCCTCAGCCTGCTTGATTTCAATACATGTGAAAAATAACTCCCCCTCCCTCCAGAGGCAAACTTCTGTACTTTTGAGAAATCATTTCAAGACAAACGTGTTCAAAACAACTCTTAGTCTTCATCATAATTTCTTGGCATCCAAAGCCAACAACCTGCGAGCAGGAATTCCATCAGCTAAGCTACACCGAGATTCAAGAGGGAAATTCTGTGCTGAAAAGCCAAAAAGAGAACAGCTTGCTTGTTTACAACTAAAGGCTGAAAAAGCTAAAGTGGGATATAGCGGAATCCTCTCTATGGAAGAGAGACCTGAAATTCCTGGTCTTTTCCTAAGAAAATTACATTGCATTATTAACGTTACTGTCAGTATCTCCTTAAAAGCTGCCCCAAGCCCAAATCAGTCATTTTTATTAAAAGCATTTCCTTAAGCTAAAGATGCGCTGCTAATTTGAGAATTTACCTTTAAATTGCATTTCCCACTCTCTTACACTTTCCATCTGTACAGCATTTAAGTCCGATAGGTCATCATATTCATCTCTGAGTGCATCTTTATCTAGACAGAAAGTTGCTAGTCCCCTGGAGGCATCTCTGCCAGCAAATATTCCGTACGGACCCTCTGAAAACAAAAAGACAAAATGGATACCTTCAAGTCCTTGTTTATGGTGACCAATCTCAGTTCTTTTTATACAGTCTGTCGAAGCCATACATTAAACTCCTGCAGTGATGGGAACAGGAATAGTTTCAACACCGTGGCCGTTCGTTTGGCATTCAACAGCACTGCAATTTAATCTTAAATATCGCTAGGAGATAAAGTCTGCTGAGAGAAGCAGAATGAGGAAAATAGCTTTGAAGGGATATCTGGAAAAATCCCTGTGATTTGATGCAAGTCAGTTGATGTAACTTCCAAAAGGGACTGGAGGCTGGAATTCAAAAGAAACACACTTCTAGTAAGCAAACCATAGAATATTTACAAGTAAGTCAGACACGAATAGAAGCAAATTGTATAGACATCTTAATTAGAAATCCATTGAATTTTATCAATAAATAGAACTTAAGAGTGCTAATTAATAATTTCATTTCACTTACAGAACCACCACAGCTTTCTACATACTTGACAGACAGTGTGTCTTTTGATGTATTTCTTACTTCTGTGTAAATAACCTCATTTATTTTGGGCAGCAGATCACCCATACTCCTATCCTGTACTGTTCTTGAAAACTGCACAAATCTTCCTGTTAAGAATGTAAAGCAACGACTTCCTTTGTGCTTTTTGACTGATAAGAAGCAGCAGAAAGATGCTTACAAAATTTTGAGCTTTGACTGTCAAGTAAATGTTATTACAAAGGGAACCAGACAATCTGCAAACCAACAGCTTTGAGGACTATGTTGGTAACTGGCTTTCCCAAATTTTAATTTATCTAATCTAAAGAACTTAAATAAATTGTTATCTTAGATTTTCTTGACCTAAAACCAAACACCTTAATTCAGCTGAATGAAAGACAGGAAAAACAATTAAAAATTTTCTGCACTAACTACAGCAGCTAAGCAACAGGGAAATGCCCAAGGCCTTATAAAGAGTGGTCACTACTTGAGGATAAATAGGCCAGAACCCTTTTCTGGCTTACCTCTCGGAAGATGACAGTGGCCGTCAGCTTGAAGAAAAGGCAGCGCTCACGGGCAAGAACGAACGCAAGCAAGTGGCAACACACTGTCCTTCACCCCCTCTATTGCCTGCCGCAGCACCTCAGACCTCTTCTGCACCAGGACGAGCCACAGGAAATCATTCCAAGAGGCTGGTTTGCTCCAAGGCCGCTTGCTCCAGCCACCACACCTATCTGCTCTCGCCCGGCATTGACTTCAGGGTTGAGACAGAGGCTGAATGCAGCAGGGAGAACTCCTGAGGCACGGAACCTGGGTACCATATGGATTAGAAGAAACTACATCCTCACCAGAACTGGTGTCGTCTCCCCACCCTGGAGTGCTTGGCACTTACAAGTTGCTTACAGTCAAACCTGAGAACAGAAGGGTGTCTTGCATGCCAAAGACAATTCCTCTGTCTCTCTGGAAATAAACCAACTGATTTAAAAGCAAAATTTCACAAGAAGTACACATCAGAGAAAGAACTATCAACTGGAAGCGTGCACTGTACAAATCTGGCTGTAAGAGACAACCATAAGGATTAACAGCATCTCCATGCTCGTCCTTTCAGATATTTAGCTCCAGGAACGGCATTCAGAGTAACTGCCTCTGTGATCAGTGACTACATTTATGCTATTTAAGAGAAACAAAGTCAAGAGGGCTTGTGAACTCTATTTTTCCTATTTGTATCCTGAATTAGCTGTTTATTTGAAAAACAGGATTCAGAGACTGAAATCAATCCCACACCAAGATATTTAATCTATGCATTTTGCATGCTCAGTCACTTCCCATGAAACACTGTAAGAGTGGTGGCTGTCATTTGCAACATAACACAGAGCTGTTTCACACAAAAAGCCTTGCTTCATTCAGAAACAGCTATCATTTAAGTCATCTAGTTTTTATGTTCTGAATGAAGAAGATAGGAGCTATAAAAAGCTCTTACAAAGACCACACACAATGAGTAGATCCTTAAGAGCACTTATACATTGGTACTTAACCTCCCCACCAACAGTATTTTGTCTCCAGCTTTTCCTTTCTCTGAAGTGTTTAAAACAAATATTTCCATAAACCCTACAAGCTATTTGCATAATGCATTTTCAAAATTCTGGCTAAGCAGAGTTAGAGAAACACACTGTTCCCCTTCCCTTCTACCCTGCCTGTAGTGAGGGTGTTCTACAGCATCTGCTGAGATGCCACCTCTTGGTCCATCAGCTTGATTCCAATTATTTATATTAAAAAGAGAATTACATTATATTTATCAGTATCAAGCCCTGAACACTCTTGCAATAATATCTTTAGTTGAAGGCATGAATGCTTTTGAATGTATCAGTTTGCATTAAGATGAATGGATGCAAAATTTCTGCAAATAGATTGTAATGTCAGATGCTATTATACCAATATTATTTTTTCCTTTTCTAAAATTGCATTTTAACGTTAACATTCTGGCATGTTTACTACAGAAGTATTCAGGAGTCACAGAGAAAGCATCCAGCCAGGTCCAAGCACTCAACAGAATGCTAACTAGTAATAAACAGCCTTTGGACCTCGTAGACAGCATCTCAAATTCCAGCTCTGCAAAGGAAACTTAGAAATGTGTCCCATTCTTTAATCCTTTACTGAAAGGCAAATATTGAATTATGATTATTTAAAAAAAAGTGCAAGCCTGGCTTCACCTCCATTGCAGGGTTGCTAAAGCATGACTTTAGAGATCTCAGTATGAGCAACCTATTTCAAATTTAAAGCTTCCATTCAGGTACTTTTACACAGAGATTAAGTAAGTATAGCATTTTACATTAATATAGAATATACAGGTCTGGGGTTTTGCTATAAGCCCTAGTCTTTTATTCACTTCTATATAAATACTGGTGCAACAGTCTTAAAGAGGTACTTTGCATATCAGATTTCATTGTGCTTGGAGAAGCATCCAGGAAGGTGCCAGCAAAGAGAAGCCTGGGGACAAAATACGCTTCAAGAACACGATTCTGAGGTAGAGCCATTAGTGCAATCTTAGACATGCCCCCAGCGTTCTTTCATGACCAGATGCAATTTACTCTGCAAGCCCTACCCAGTCCTTCTTCCCTTTCCTTTTGTCTGCCTACCTGTTTAGACTGGCTCCTGTTCTAAATTATTGATTGCACCACGACATGATACACATACTGAAGAGACTGCAAAAAGAGATGCTATTAGCATAGGCAGGTACACCAAACTGATTTTTCAAGACCCTGTCACAAAATCTCAGTGGTTTTCTTTTGCTGTGCTCCCAAATTAGCTCTTCCATAGCGAAATATTTCTTTAAAAAATTCTCCTCCCACTCCTAGTTGGCATCTCACAACAACAAAGGGAAAAAGGTGTCAAAACCCATTAAAACACATATGGTACTTGGCTACACATAGCTGTGAGCCTTACATGAAGGAAAACTTTGTTCCTTGAAGAATGCTTTTCTTCCCTTCATTGCTTTCACATACTAAACCACTTCGTTTCAGAGCCTTTGTTTACTTTAGCACTGAGACCAGTTATCAAGACTACATATTTGCCTACATATCTCTACATCTACACCACATTTATACACTGCCTTTCTCCCCCGTAAAAACACCTCGTTTACCTCACAACTCTACCTTGTATCAAGTATGCCTTTCTCTAAGCTACAGCGCATGCAAGATGTCGCTACCCACCACCTGCAGATCCTCGCTTTCTTTCAGAATCCGCTTCAAAATCTGCCTGCCTTGATGAATTTGACATCTTCTTGCAGCCTGACATTCATCTTCATTCACAAATGAATGCTTGATAATTGGCAAAATCAAAAAGTCTCTTCAGCCAGTAAAAATACTTTTCCAATTCCTGCACTCAGGATTTCTGCACCTCCCAGCTCTGTTTTGGTTCTCAAATGAAGATTTAATTTATTCAATACTAGCTCCCAGACTCCACTGCACACCGGACTTTGGATTGCTCCAACTGTCAGCACAGGGACTGCATCGCAGATAGCATGTGGACTTTACATCTAATCAAGTGATTTGTAATCTAAGAATTATATTCATTCTCACAAGGCCCAGACAAGTTCTCTGAAGAAGCTGCACAGGTTAACAAGGTTCAGTTTTAAACTGGCTTTGGTTTCGTGAAGCAATCAAAAAGCACTTCCCAGCAATTACCAGATATGCAAAGCGTACCAGATGTTCTTTGCATCTGTGAGCTCCGTGCAGACACGGGAAATAAAACCCAGTTTTGTCTGAAGCTTAAAAATTCATGGACGTTTCTTAAACTGCAGACAAGAATAACGACTAATCTCCCCTTTAATGCAAGTTAAAGGAACAAAGGGAGACAGACCACAAAATTATTGACAGCTGCACTATTCTACCACTTTACCTACCTTTTCCACTCCAAATCAAAGCAAAATCTCCACTGTCTGTTTAAAATTTTCCATCTGTATCCTGACACATTTGTTCAGTGTTGCATCTTTTATGAGGGAATGAAAAAGCTACAAATTAGACAAAGCCATTTTGAGATGCAGCTTGAAAGCAGCAGCTTTCTAATAACTTTTATCCCTGGGAATTCAAGGTGACATAATTTTAACTTTACTGCTCCAGATTTACGTGAAAGGAAAGACGTGGATCAATTTTAAGTTACAACTTGCATGGAAAGTAAGTGTTCTTAGGAGAGCGATCCACAAAGTCTAGACGCTAAGACGGGAACTGCTTAGAAAGAGGGGTCTAAACCTGACTTTTTAGGCAGAAGACCCCAGGGCCTTGCTCTCTCTTTTGCTTGCTTTGTTTTTACCTCAGTGAAAAAAAGTGCAAGAATCAATAACAATTTCAACTAAAGGGGCAGACAAGGAGCACTGCTAGGAGAGCCTGTAGTTCAGTGGTCAGGAGATTCCTGAAGGCAGCTCCATACTTGAGGAGGCCCTAGATCCCACATCTTGCTTTAGTGACAAATGCTCTGGCCACTAGTTTATTTCATAACAAGACAAACAATGTTTTTTTTTCATTAAATGAAAGAGAGCTACACTGCTATGTACTGGATGTAACATCTATATGTCATTAACAATGATGCCACTATCACATCCTTGCTTTGTCACATGTCTTGCTTTGAGCATACCTGCTTGATTAGGCCCCTCAAACCTCAAGTGACTAGAACCTGAATGGTTTGAACAGGAACTAGGGATTTACACAGACCTTTTACCAAACACACAGTTGTTCAAATTTTAAGGAATATATTTAGGTTATTAAAAAAGAAAAAAAAAAGCAGAGAGAGCTGACAGATACACAAAGCAGAAGCAGAAGAGAGTGATGCATCTTCCTGCAGAAAACCACTTTACTGGCCCCTGCTCTCCATGCACATGGACTGAGGGGATGGAACAACCCCTTCATCCTGGTGGCAAGGGCACGACTCCCTTTTATCAGAAGTACGGAAACAATCTCTTGCCAATATCCATGTATACACCGTTTCAGTTTTACTTCTTCTGGTAGGAACTTAGCTTCTTCATCCAGAAATGCTGTTTCTTTGAAAAGCTGAGTCCCGGGGCAAGATATACCTCCATGACACAGACACCAAAGAGCTGACAAACACCAAAACCACAGAGAAGATAAACACCTAACAGGAAACACTTCTCTCCCCCCAGTCTTATCCATAAACTGTTGGCCTGTTGTGTTCTTAAGATAAGGCCACCCTTAACAGAATTCTCCAGGCGCAACATAGATATCCCTCCTGCAGCATTTCACTCTAACCACATCCTTGTAAAGGATGTACTGAAAAGCATCAGTGCCATCTCTTAAACAGAGGGACAATGAAGTTACCAGCACTCAATTCCACAGGAAGTCTAACAGCATCAGATTGACAGCTATTTACTACAGAATTTTTCCAAGTATTTAACATCAGAAATCACAGTTCTTCACTGGATTTGCAACATGACATAAAGGTAATTTTCCCCTCATGAAAAATGAATTATGATGGGAGTTTTTGTGGAAGGAACTACTACTCCCCAATCTATTCCCCTTGGCAAACTGGAAAGCAGAAATCTTCAGGACACTTTGAAAGACAAGAGTGGGATGAGAAATGAGTTGACAGCGACAATGTACTGCCGCGAAGGAAAGTCAGGAAATTGATTCCTTTTTAAAATCATGAAACATTAAGAACCAAGATGTGACGTGGACCAGTTGTATATGCTGGATTGCATATAATCTTGCTTTGTCATGCTCAAAGCTGTGTATTTTTCATAACTGCACAAAGTGCTTGGTGAGTTAATCAAAACCCGTTTACAGCATTATCTTGGCATCCCAATTTAAATACTAAATACTAAGATTTTCTAACATTACTTTAACTCTTACTACGCCCTTCTAATATACTCCCAGGAATCTTGATACAAATAAACATGGAATTAAATGTTGTGATAAATGAAATATTATCAAGATGTAAGCCCAACACAGCACACACTAGACACCAAGTCATGAGATGTGATTACAGATGGGGAAGTCACCCCAAATCAGCTTCTCTGAAATTCTGGTTACATGGTATTTTTAATAGTGAGCCACTAATTATTTACTTTATTTCTTTTAGAGTTTGTGGGTGATAAAGGAAAAAGGTAATTAATTAAAATTAATAACCAAGCAAAGCATTCTAGGACACTTACTCATCTGGGCACGAACAGAGGTGGTATTTAATACCACTAAAAGTTAGGCATTGAAACAAAGTGTTTACTTGCTGGACAGAGGACTATCGCAGAAAGCAGCATTTTGGAAAAGAACTTTGCAAGCAAAGTTTTAAAGAAACTCAATCTTTCCATCATGGCTGCAAGGCCTGCAAACCACCTACTAGCTTTTTTTTTTCAGCCACGAAACAGTTGCAAGAAAATATTCCCTGATATGCATCCGTACAGGTAAATCACGTCAGCGTGATTCAAAAATGAACATATTTGGCATAAAACACACAGCTGCTGATGCAAAGGTTGAGCATCACTATCCTAATCTGCATGGTCCCAAGTAACAGAGATCTGATAGACAGTTATGATGTCAGTTCTGTTATAAAAAGGCCATATTTCACTACAGGGTGAGGGGGGAGCCTTTGCCCCTTTCCGCAAAAAGCTAGAAGCACTGCTTTAGGGAAACCAGCTCTGACAGTTATCAAAAAAGCAGACTGATGTCACAGAACGTAAAGCTTCAGCTTCCTCACAATAGTAGACCTCCAGAGGTTGACGATCCAAGTCCGTGATGGTATCTACAGTGAAGAGTCTAAAATTTAATTTATGTCGGACACACAAAGGTGTTCCAGTGAATGTTTAGATTATGGTTCGGTATTATTTCATGGAGTAATTTATGAAGTAATCTGTCAGCTTACTGGTGTCTGAAGTTTCATACATATGTAGCATATATATTACCTGCATTTTATATCAGCACATAGGTCTCAGCTTAAAAACCCCTGAAGTGAGAGAAACAAAAGAACCAGCCCAATTAAATATCATGAAAGCTGCAGCACACCAGACCGCGTTTTCTCAGCTTTACTGGTCAATAAACAAGAAAAGGTATGGCAAGGTAATTTAGGTTCCACTGTTAACTTTTACTGTTCCCGGTCAGAAAAGCATTTTGATTCAATTACGGCAGTTTCAATTTCTGCGACTGGCAGCAGAGCCGATATCACAAACTTTGAGGGTAACAAGAGTTACAAAATACTAGCACAGCTCAACCATAAAACTGCTTGTCACTCCCCTGGTAAGAACCAAAGATTCTTAACATGCCAGTTGTGTGTTTTGCTTTGTAACCTAAGATTATTATTTAATAATTACTTAACTTGAACTATTTCCTGGGGAGAAAAAAAGTATCCTCTCTCCTCCACCCCTCATACAAGGACACTTGCCATACCTGCTAGGAAAACTCCTGCATAATTTGATCAGATCAAGTTTTCCAAACCACCACTGTTCAAGGAAGAAAATTGTCATCAGTCATAACCCTCACTTCCCTTGGCAGCAGATGTGAACACAGTGCTCACCAGTGCATTTATCCACCTCATTATTAAGAACACTGTTTATTAGGAGAAAACATGCTGCAGCTTCACAATCTACGATCTAAATATGGAAAAATAACATTGCCTTTGAAGCATACTTTTCTGAATCTGTTACGTACACCTTTCTGCTACAGAGAACTGTATTGTCTGCCTTTCTATTTAAGAGAACGGGTTGATTCCTGCACTCTTCTCAACGGTAGCAACCTATCAGTCCCCAAGCTCTCTCCCTGCTTGCTTCTCTCCTGATTTAAAATTCATACTCAATACGGCATTTGCACTTAAATAAGCAACCAGCGGGTTTTTTTTTTTTTTTCTTGAACCGTAAGAGCTAGAATGAAAGAAGCACTGCTCAGTTGCACGTGAGAAAGCTACTAGAAAAGATAGAAGGGGAAAAAAAAAATTAAACATTGCATTTCCAAATCTAGGCAACTGGAAAACTGGATGCGTGCTGGAAGCCTCAACAGAACCCAGAACCAGAACCTATGTAAAACGACCGTTAGACCCCGGGCGGGGCGGCCGGCCTGGGCGGGGGTTGCGGACCGCGGGGACCCGGGCCCGGCGGCGGTTGGCACGGCCGTTTCCCACCTGCCACCCCCGCGGGCAGCCCAGACGCCGACGCGATCAGGCGTGCGGACCGCCAGCACGGGGCTGGCCGCCCGAGATCAAGCTAGGGGCTCGGGGGAGGCCCCACCAGCGCCGAAACCCACCGCCCCCCGAGGCGGGGGTCAGGCCCGGGAGCCGTCAGCGCTCCCCGCCGCCGCTGTCACCCCCTCCCGCCCCCGCCCCGGCCCCTCACCGGGCCCGTAGAACTT